>JAFEMH010005119.1:0-177372 GCA_022495995.1 Adenophora triphylla var. japonica
ATGGGGGATTTGTTTTGAAAAAGGGGAAAGATTTTTTTGAAAAGAGGGGTAATAAATACCCGGTCAACTCACTCGGCCAGGAGACACGCGTCGGGAGAGGGTGAAGGGCCGATCGGCCCCTATGCTCGGATTGGGCGAGGACGCTTGGGCCCGGGGATCGGGGTCGCCGGGGAGGAATCCTGGCCGTTCGATCAGGCGAAAGAAACACAAAATGGGCGGGCCGATCGGCCCTTGACTCCCATTGGCTAAAAATTCGGCCGATCGGCCTTAAGACCCGCGTGATCTCCTTCTCCAATTCACTTTCTTCTTCTTCCTACGAACTTCTTCCTCTCTCGAATTTCTTGAAGGTTTTCGCCGGAAAAGTTCCCTTGATTTGTGCCGAGATTTTGGCTTTGCCATGGATCGATGTCGCGGCTTTGGAACGATTGCTCAATCAACCAGATTATTCACCGCTGGGCTCATACACCGGAGGTATAGGCGGTTTTCATGGTTATGGGGGAGGAGTTGGAGCTAGTGGCTACGGCGCCGGGGGTAGCCACGGTTCTGACAGTTTTAGGGGCGGTTTTGGTGATATGGGTGGTGGTTTTGGAGGTGGTTATGGAGGTTATGGAGGTGGCAGCTATGGCGGCAGTGGTGGCGGTTATGGTGGTGCTGGCGGTGGCAGCCATGGCGGTGATGGCGGTGGGTATGGCGGCAATGATGGCGGCCATGGCGGGAATGGTGGAAATGATGGTGGTGATGATGATGAAGAGGAGGTGGATGTTGATGCGGAGAGTGGCCAGGAGTGACGCCGGCGGGAATGCTGAGGCTAGGAGGCGGCGAGCTTCGCGTAATTATCGGCCTTCGAGACTGTTCGTTCTGTTGCACAACCAGGCGGACTTTTACGCGGGCCTGAATTTTCATGGATCCACTGGTCTTCGATCCCGCGTCGGGATGAAGGTACAATTTTTTTTAACAACATAATAATTGATATATGTGCAAAGTATTTTATTATTTAAAATGCGAGTAATGACACATACCTGTCTTTGTGTTTACTGCGGATGAAGAAGATGAAGGGACGTAGTTCCACTTAAGGCGGTTGGTGAGTTGTGGGCGCTTTTGCCCGGCCGGTGAGGGTGGGCCTCGCGAGATGGTGTGGAGCTTGGGGTTGGGCCCCTTCTTTGATATGGTTTCCTTGATGGGTCAGACCCGGAAGTGTAATCTTTGTGGTGAAGGTGTGTCGTGAGTTTTGGTGGGACACGACACATACTTTCCATCGAGTTGGGGTGAGACTACGATCACTCCCTGCGGACTTTCGCCGTCCTCACCCGGGTTGAGATTTACGGATGTAGTGTTGCCTTTTGATGAGACCCTACACTCTGATAAGGCTCGTCAGATCCAGTTTGTTTGGCGCTAGCGTTGGCCCGAGCGAAATTTCGGTGTTGACGCGGGAAAGGCGTATAAGCTTGTTGAGGCTGCTATCGATCGGTACGAGTCGGTCGGTATGGGATGGACGCACTTGTCAGGGATTCCTTTGGTACGGCTTATCAGTGGCCCTCTTTCCCAACTCGGGCCCGGTGTGCCGATTCTCTTTATTGGGTGCTTTGTCTGATTTGGACTTAGTGCGGTATATTTCTTGGGGAGGGGCCGGCTTGGCAGCTGCGGGCCCTTGACCTTTGTCTCGAGGTCCAACACCTCTTCTTTTGATGCTTTTCACTTTGTCACGGAGGTATGCTAACTCTTGTCATTCTCATTACCCCTTACTTGTCACTTGTTTTTTTCGTCTTTGTAAATATACGCACTACTGTCTTTTGTAGGCTTGGGTTTATGAGATCTTCGGCGTTGCGCCTTTCACCTTACGGGACCGGACTCGGGATGTGCCCGTCTTGCGGTGCTTGGAGGAAGGAAAACCGGGTTGAGGGTATCCAGAAGACGGTTCGTGAATACGATTTGAGGGCGCGTGTTTGATGGTCCCATTAGACTGAGCTTTTACTCTTCCCTTGGACCCCGAGGCTTACGAAATTTGTTGGTGCCGTTCGGGATATTCTTGCTTCCCTTGAGGCTAGCTGGTGGGATTGCTTGCCGATGAGATGTATGCGGGCGAGCGGGTGTCGAGACGGCACCATGCGTGGGCTCCTCTTTATGCGCCTCGGCACCCTCCCGAGAATATGTGGTACCGGACCGATTGCCGAGAGAGGATGGAGTATCGTATGGGGTCCCAGCTTATCACTTCCGCCTTGACATGCCTTACATAGATTTTGTGGCTCTTTTCGAGATCACCGCGGAGTGGTGCGGCGAGGCTGCTGCGGATGCCCAGTTTCTTTGGTATGGGGAAGCGAGGATCCGGTTATCCACGAGCCAGATGGGTGCTCCACCTCCCGAGATAGTGGATATGCCTCCCTTTCCTGATCACTTCTATGTGCATATGGCCGACGGGGAGGTGCGGGTAGACTTGGCTCCTACGGAGGCCGATGAGGTGGAGGGTGCCCAGCTTCCTCCTGGTGGTGCTGGCGGGGTATGCCTTTTGCCTTTCCTCTTCATGTACTGGTACTTATACTTTAGCTGTGATGTAACTCTCGCCCTTGATTTTTGCAGGTTACTCGGGAGTCTTATGTGCGGTCAGTGAGGCACAGCAATGTCTTGACCCGTCTGGCGAGGAGTGCAGTGGCAGCGCTTTCTTGCCAATCCCGGAGATCAGTAGATGTGGATCCGGCACAGTGGAGACAGCGCTCCCAGGGTGATGGTAGCTCGACATCCGGGTTTTCTCGCAGTTGTGCCTCGACTTCCCGTAGGGGTCATTAGGATTTTGCATTTGTATGTAGTACTGTTAGGAAAACGTAGGAGCATGCGAGACTCTAGATTTTATCTTGACTCACTCATGTATGCAAGCTTTATGTACTAGTTTATGGATTTAATATATATAAAAGTTAGTCTTTTCTATTTATGTACAATTTCTATTTTTGGACATTATCTATTTTTGTACCTTTGCATTGGACACACGAGGACAAAAATAAAATAAAATAAAGTAAAAATTGAAAATAGAAAATAATAAAGAATAAAGAATAAAGATAAAAAATAAAAAGAACAAAAGGGGGGAGTCTTGGACTTCTTCTTGTTGTGTTGTACTTGGGGAGTTAAAGGGTCGATCGGCCCAAATTTAAAGGTCCGATCGGCCCAAATTAAAAGGTCCGATCGGCCTTTCCTTTGAAAAGCGGCGGTTGACTTCTGGAAGGGGCCGATCGGCCCTATCTTTGTCCTTTTCTGATCGGATTGCCCTATTTGTCCTTTTCTGTACGGATTTTAATACCAAAACCTATAAAACCCTTGTCGGTAGATGGGTACAAAACATAATTTCTTTTCTCTCTTCTTCGTCTTTATTACTGCTCTTTTCTTTATTGCTTTTTTTCTTTTGTCGTGAATCAATCAACACAATGAATTCTCACCCTTCTGTTTTGATGGAGAAGCAAAACAATTTTGAGAGTGATTTGGCTGTTTGGGTATCCAAGGTACCTCGCTCTGTTCGTCATGCTTTTGATAAACGCTTTGGGGTGAAGTGTATTTGGTCTCTTTTGCCCATGCATCCCAACTGGAATCTCCTACATGCTGCAGCTGCTTTTTGGGACGAATCCAATCACGTTTTCAATTTTTCTTACAACGAGATTACACCCACCTACGAGGATTTTCTTGCTCTGTGCGGAGGGGATGATGTCAGTTTGATAGCGGTTCCGCAGGATAGAGTTCCGTTGGTGACAAGGGTGGCCAAATTTCTGCGCATCCCTACAGCTGTGGCTAGAGGTTTGGTTGAAGGTGTAGACATAGATATCTGTGATTTGCCGGGGAGATTTGCTCATGGTGATGACTTCGACTCGGATTTTGCCTTGGATTGCCTGGCCCTCTGCTTATTTTCCAAGGTTCTGTTTTCTCCTTATGTGGGTGTAGCTACCAGTGGATGCTTGGATATGGTTGATCAGGCCCGTTCGGGGAGGAGCATCATTCCGGTTCTCTTGGGCGAGACGCTTCATGGTATATCTCAGATAGCTAGGGGTGCTCCGCTTATGACTAGGGCGGTGCCAAATTGCGACCACGTGGCTCGAGGATCGACTTTTTGTTCTAGAGATTCCCCCTTCGAGTGTTAGGCCTTGGTTTCATGGTTGTAGGAGGAAGATTGATCCGCTTTCGGCTTGTCGGAACGGGAGTGGAAGATGTATTTGGCGGAGGTGGATGCGTAGGATTCGTTGGCGAGTACGGCATTGGGGCCTCTCCTTCATTCGGAGCCTTCGGCTTGGGCAATGCGATTCGTGTACCGGCTTTTGAGACCACCACCTTTTATTATGCGGAAGCGGGTACTTCGGCAATATGGCATGGAGCAGTCCGTCCTCAAACTTGGGGAACTTCGGGTTTGATGATTACGCCCAAAAGTCCTTCCAATGGACGTTGGTGTTTCAGTTTTGATGGTAAGCTTATGGAGTTCTCATGGGATGCCACGAGTCTATCTTGCACAGCGGACCCTTAGCACTCATTTGTCGCATGCTTATTTGACATGGTATGAAGAAAACTTGGGACCGATGAGGGAGACTTTGTATGACTTGAGACGGAGATTGGTTCCTAACATATCTTCGAGCCGTTTTCTCAGAGACAGGGAGGCTTTGGGGATTTCTCTAGACACAGTGGAGGAGAATCCTCCCAAGAAGATGGAGCGGAAGTTGAAGGGTAAGGCGGTCGAGGAGGTTCCCCCATTGAAGAAGAAATATTCGCTTTATTTTAAGAGAGAGAATAAGAAGAAACCGACTCGACGAGCTACCAAGAAGAAGAAGGATGGAGATGAGGGGCCTAGTGCCAAGGAGTAGATCTTATATGTCCGAGTATCCACCCATAGTCATATGCAGACACATTAGTTATTTATTTTGTCTTTTAATTTTTTAGTTTCTTTTGCAAGTTATTTAGTCATTAGTATAGTCGAGCTTAGACTCATCAAATAAGTGTAATCATGCATTGATTGTGGGAATGAAAAAGTTTATTGCTTTAGTAAAAAACAGATTGGATTTTTATTTATTTTTTGGACCGCGCCGATTAAGGCTGCCTACGTTCCCCTTTTACAATGAGAACCAAGGGGCTCAGGTCGTCGTAGTTCATTTTCATCAAGCTACTATTTTTAGAAAGGGAAGATAGAAGCGGGACAATTTTTATTTTATTTGCTCTAACTTTTGCCTAGACCGCCCTTTACGGGTTTTCAATCTAGCGAGCTTTTGAACGCACCCTTTCTTTTATTGCTAGACCGCCCTTTGCGGGTTTTCAATTCTAGCGGGCTTCTTTTGCGTTTTTTTTTTTTTTTTTTTTTTTTTTTTTTTTTTTTTTTTATTATTTAGAGGGGAGGAAGAGCTTAATCATAGTAGCGTGCGAGCTTCTTTGAGGTTGGTGGGCTCCTTGAATTCGTTGCCATCCAAATACGCCATTTTAAGCACTCCACCCGAAAATATCTTCTTGATCACATACGGGCCGGTCCATGTAGGGGCCCACTTCCCAAGAGGATTGAACTTATTGGGAAGTTCTTTGCTTCAAAACCAAATCTCCTTCCTTAATGTCTAAGGGCTGCACCTTTTGTTGAAAGCCCTTCTTTGTCCGTCTTTGATAGGCTCGGATGTGTTCCATGGCTTTGAGTCTGCGCTCGTCAAGTGTGGCCAATCGATCATATCGAGCTGCGGAGCCATTCAACTTACGCTACTTGATTTTCTAATAAGATCCTCAAAGACGGGACTTCAACTCAACCGGGAATCTTGCCTCCATCCCGTATGTCGGAGCAAAAGGAGTTTCGCACTGTAGGCACGAACGGAGGTTCTATATCCCCAAAGTGCCAATGGTAGTTTCTCGGGCCGAGTCCCTACCTCGAATTCTTGTCTTTCGATTATCTGCTCAATCGTTTTGTTAGGCCTTGCTTGCTCCGTTGGTCGAGGCCTATAAGGGGAAGACTTGTGCGGGTAATCTTGAACTCGCGATGTAACTTGTCACAATCTCCGCCGAAGTGGGACCCGTTGTCGAGATAATCTCATTTGGTACTCCATATCTGCACATGATGTCCTCCTTAATGAAGCTGTGCCACCTTTTTGGAAGTCAACACCTTGTAAGACTTTGCCTCGATCCACTTGGTGAAGTAATCCATGACTACTAATACAAAACAGTGCCCATTGCTTCCCGGGGGTGTAATCTTGCCGATCACATCAATCCCCCATGTCGCAAATGGCCAAGGGGTTACCATGCTATACAACTCGTGAGGAGGCACATGGTTCAAATTGGAACACATTTGGCATTTGGGACATTTACGCACAAACTGGATGCAGTCGGCTTCTATAGTGACCCAATAATAACCCAATCGTGTGATTTTCTGTCTCAACATTCTGGCATTCATGTGTGGACCGCATAAGCCATCGTGTACTTCTTCCATGATCATTTCTGCTCGTTTCGCGTCTACACAGAGTAACAGGAGACCATCGTAGTGTCTTTTGTACAACATATCATCTAGTAGAACAAACTGTCCGGCCAATCGTTTCAATGCCTGCAAACTTTTGGCTTTCACGTCACCTAGAAAAGACACATTACCCTTCTTGAGATACTCATAGATTTGTGCGTACCATGGTTCCTTATTCTCCTCGATGTCAGCCTGAATCTCGCAGCAGTAGGCTTCGTAGCGATAGCGGGGTTCTCTCTTCGACCAACTACGAACGGTTTCTGAGACATTCGTGAGGGATTTCGACCAAAGAAGCCAGTGTAGCTAAGGCGTCAGCGAATCTATTTCTGTCTCTGGGTAGATAATGGAATGTCACTTCCTTGAATTGCTTGACAAGCTCTTCCATATGAGTGCGATCTTTGTTGTAAGTAGGGGTCGCAGTCTTCCACTTCTTAGACGTCGATTGATAATTAAAGCCGAATCTCCATATACTTCCAATTCTTTCACATTACGCTCCAAGGCTGCTTCTAACCCGGCTATGCAAGCCTCGTATTCAGCCGCGTTATTGGTGGTTGTAAAATTCAGCTTGATGGCGATGGGGGTGTGCTCATCTTTGGGATCAACCAAAAGGATTCCCACTCCATTGCCCCTCTTGTTCGCGGCTCCATCAAAGAATAGTTGCCATCTCTCTTCCGTATCAATGCTAAAAATCCCCTCGTCTGGAAATTCCGGTTCAAGCCCCTGTTCTTCTGTGCTTGGAAACTCTGCTAAATGATCCGCCATGGCTCTCCCTTTAACTGCTTTTCTCGGCACATAGGTGATATCGAATTCCCCCAGAAATACCGACCACTTGGCTAATCTCATGGACAGAGAAGGTTTGTCAAACAAATACTTAATTGGATCCATCTTTGACACTAGCAGAATCGGATGTGCTGACAAGTAATGCTTGAGCTTATTAACCACCCAAACTAGCCCGGTACAAGTTTTTTCCAATGCTGAGTAATTTAGTTCACTCCCCTGCAACTTTCGACTAACAAAATAAACGGCGTTCTCCACCCGAGAGTCCTTAGCTTCTTGTGCCGGCGCATAGCCCCAGCAGGTGTATCGATTCTTGTTAGGTACAATAGCAATGGTTTCTCCACGAATGTGGGGGGCGAAGGATAAGGGGATTGACCAAGTATCTCTTGATTTCCTCAAAGGCTTCTTGACACTTCCAGTCCCAATCTATACTTGCGGTCTTCTTCATCAGTCTGAAAATCGGTTCACACATAGTAGTCAATTGATTAATGAAGCGGCTGATGTATTGTAACCGTCCCATGAATCCCTTAACTTCTTTTTCTGTGCGTGGTGGCCTCATCTCCATGATGGCTTGAATCTTCCTTGGATCTGCCTCAATCCCTCGTTCGGTGACCATGTAGCCCAGGGACCTTTCCTCGAATAACCCCAAATGTACACTTGGCGGGATTCGGACGCATTGCGTGCTCACGCGATGCATCGAAGAACTTTCTCAAATCAATGAAATGCTGACCGTCGACCCCTTGGAATGAATGATCATATCGTCGACATACACCTCAATCTCCTTATGGATCATGTCATGGAATAATCTTGTGACCGCTCTACGGTATGTAGCCCCTGCATTTTCAATCCGAATGGCATTACAAAGTGTAACAGTATGTTCCCCATGGTGTGTAGTGAAAGCCGTCTTCTCTGAGTCCGCCTCCGCCATCTTGATCGATTATATCCTGCGAAACCATCTACAAAAGACTTGACCTCGTAGTTAGCGGTGGCATCTACTAGCATGTCGATATTGGGCAACGGAAGTCGTCCTTTGGGCTAGCCTTGTTGAGATCTCGGAAGTCAACACAAACTCCTAACCTTGCCATTCGATTTCTTGGCCGTCACAATATTAGATAACCACGTCGGATACTCAATAACTCGATAAAGCCCACCGGAGGAGTTTCTCTATCTCTTCTTTAACTTGCAGAGACCATTACGGCTTAATGCGGCGCAATTTACATTTGACGAGGCTTGGCGTACGGTGTTAATGGTATTACGTGCTCCACTATCGAGTTATCCGGCCCGGCATATCCTTGTATGACCATGCGAACACATCCGAATACTCCTTAAGCAGCTCAATCAACGCTTCCCTTTCAGTCCCTTCGAAGAAGCTTCCAATCTGTGTCTCTCTCGGCTCTTCTTCCGTTCCCAAATTAATACATGATAACACCTCATCGGCAGCTTGGGCCCGACCTTCCTTTTGATTGATAACTTGCTTAGAAATTTCTTTAATATATTCATTATTTAGTGTGTCCGCTTCTTCTAATGAGTCATTATTAACTAGGTTAATTTGATTAAGTTGAGCATTATTTTTAGTTAATTTATCATTAAGAAGATTGGCTATGAGGGGATACTCAGAAAGATCTAGTTTTTCATTCATAGCGAAAGGGAAAACAACATTTGCAACTAATTCATAGTCTTCGACGTGAGGTCTTCGAGACTTGGAAGACGACTCAAACTCAAAAGAAAACACATCGGACTCAAAGAAAACGGATGACTACAAGAAACGAGAGGACTTGGGGGAATCGGGGAGACTCAACGGGAGGAGGCATCGGTCCGGCTCTTCAACCATGTATTCCTTCGTGGCTACGGGTCCGCCAAATACGCACCAATTCTTGACTTTCCAACCATGGGTGTCACCAACGTCCTTGGATCCGTATCGTCTGCTGCTTCTGCCCCAATGATCTGCAACCATATCATCTTCTATATTCGAGATTCCCCAAATCTTTGCCGCAAAGTTCGACCATCCCATTCTTACGCATCCTCCGAAACCGCAATGTTCTCAACCAACGGCTCCTCAAAGATACTGTCCTAGGCGATTGGCCAACCCATCTTCGATCTTGATGACGTACCGGCTCACGGGCGTGACAACCTTGCCTCTCTTTTGACGTGAATCCATGAGAACCGTCTTCGGCTTCGACCTATCAATCTCTGTATCTCGAAGATTTGAAACCCTTACACGGCACACTGTGTGATCAAACCAAGGCTCGCTAAACTCCATGTAAGAGAATTCTTCGCCCTCCTTAACAAAGTAACTATTGAGGGAAAGGCGGTATGGCCTCATCTCTCGCTGTTGGTAGGGCAACGTCACCCTTTTGATGTATTCAATTCTTTCCATCTCGGCTTTATCTTCGGGAGTAAGGACGTAGGCTAGACCTTGGTAGCTGCGGTGATCAATAGCCTCCACTATTTTCGTGGGTCCTTGGAGATGACTGCCAAGACCCAGTCCTGGTACAAATCCCATGTTTCTCATCATTCTTATAGCTGGCCGTACTCTGCCCGATGTTTTCGTGAGGTCCACCGCGCAAACTTGTGCTTGTGCTATTAGGCGAAAACCGCGAACATTGAACTACCCTCTTCGTGCTTTGAATCGCTAGGACCGGCTTTCCCCAGTGCTTGATCCACGAGATGTTACCGGATCGCTGTAAATGACTCCGTCACTTGATCGCCCGACCGAAATTTCACACATTGATGCAATGAGGAAGGGACTCCATTCATCGATGCAACCATGGCCTACCCAAAGCAAAGATGGTGAAGGTGGAAGGTATGTCTATGACTTGAAACTCGGCAATCATAGTAGTGGTCCCAAGTAAGAGGCAAGCTGATTATTCCCAACAACGGCCAGGCTAGTAGAATCGTATCCTCGCACGGAATGAGCGAAGGTCTCAAATGCTGTGGGACTTAGATCAAGGACGTCCATCATCACGGAAGGCGGTATGTTCACCGCAGGAACCGTTATCAATGAAAATACGTGGCAACCTTTTTCCGTTGACTTCAATAGTGATGTGCGGTGGTTCATTATGATCCGATCCAAACTCCGGCATGTCCAACTTCTGAAAATGTAATGATATTCCCAAAGTGTATGTTACCGTCATCTGCGTTACATCTTCGGCTTTGTATCGAGACGGCACCAAAGTCGCGGCAAGATTACATTCCAACATCATCACTGTGGGCATACGAGGACGTTAGCAAGGACCATAAGGATATATTGGCTTGAGTTAGCTTCGGTTGAGTGAGAATAGGGTCTTCTTTATCGGGATTCACTACTTCGGTTTCGGACCAAACACTTTCTTCGCCCCTTTATCTTGGTTGATACACCCTTGGGACCTCGTGAGTAGACTAACCCCATTCTTTTCCATATCGAGATACTTCTGCGTGAATTTCGGCCAACGAGAGAGGTTTAGGACTCTCTTCCACACAATCATCATTTAACGAGGCAACTTCTCTGGGACGGTTCCTCAAAAGACGGCATATAACAAGAAAATTCTTTATAAATTGAACTCAAATTACAAGCGACACAAGCTGCCTCCTGTCTGCATCACAACAGACTCGGCTGGATCAGTGAGGTCTTTCTCTATCATAGCAACATCACTACCAACTATCTTACTAGGATTCTCTATCTTCCCTTCAATGATGAGCTTCTGTACAACCCTTTTCAAAGCAAAACCAGCATACTCGGAGAGTTTCGGCACGAACAATCCCTTTCGACAATAGGCGAGAATACATCTTACGTTGACGGCCCAGTTTCTCAAAAGCATCTTCCATCTCTACCAAGTGATAAAATTACCTTCCACCATGTGGATCTTGTTGTTAGGGAGAGGATTCCCCACAACATTTGGAGACTTCGGCTTCTCTACCTTACCTTGCCGAATCAAGTCTTGTACTAAACGTTTGAAACTGAAGGCGTGTCGGTAGTGTGACCCTTGTACTTGTGGTAGTGGCAATACTTAGAAGCATCTAAGCCTTCCTTCGGGTTTAACGGTTCATAATTTTCAAGCGGCTTGACCAAGCCCTTCTTTACTAGCACTTCGAAAACCTTGCCCATTGGCATTCCAAAATCATCAAATACTTCCCTCTCGCGGTGAATCTTTGTTATTCCCCCTCATTACGGCTTGAACATCCAGCGGCTTCCCCTTGCACATAATTCACTTGCCCCACGGGCTCTTTCTTTCTTTGCGGTATTTGCGGGAGCTCTATAGCGGAATGAATTATTAGCGGCCCGGTGTCCTTTGGTGGAGCAATTCCGGTGATGCCACTCTCATAACGTACGCGCCCGAATCCACCATTTCCCTAAGATTGGGAAAGTAACCATTACCAACGCCAACTTGTGTCGGCAACAAGCACTTGTAAAAAATGCATTTGTTCATTCTCCTTGGGCGGATACTGAATTTCGCTCAACTTATCATTCCAACGCTTGTAGAAGTCATAAATCGACTCTCCATTCTTTTGAAGCGTGTGCTCCAAATCAGCTCGATTCACTTGTCAATCCATGTTTGCTTGATACTTTTCAGAGAACACCCTACTAACCTTGTCCCATGTGTCCCTTTCCTCCTCGTTCAACTTCAGAAACCAACGGAGAGCAGCCCCTTCCAATGTGCTATGGAACATTCTCGCCATCTGCTCGGGTGTACAATCTTTAGCCCTCATCGCCAACGTATAACTGTCTAAATGTGTCTTTGGGCAAGTAACTCCTCCAAACATGGCCATCTTGGGCATCTTGAAATCTTGAGGTAGGGGTGCAACTTTGCTCGGATTAAGCATCTTGACGGGGGACACACCTTGCTTTCCCATTTGCTCGGTCAATGCTTTCACTTGTTCAATCAACGCTAACACAGTCGGGTCTGTAGCAATGTTGGAGTTCTGCATGGCTGGGGGTTGAGTGATGGTAGGAGAGGTGGAGTAGGTAGGGATATGATGACCGGAATAATTGAAGGGTAAAGTGGGAGGGGGTAGATTAGCAAAGTGGTCCTTGGGTGTGTTGGCAGGAGGTTGATAAGGTCTTTTGGATTTGCTCAAGCTCCCATACATGACAGGTGGTGGAACATTATTGTAGCTACTTGGAACGTAGCTGGGTAGAGGGAAGGTAGGTGCATTGGGATTGGCGGGATTAGGAGCATTGACAGTTTCATCTTCAACATCGACCACTTCATTCCCCATCAAGATAACCTTGTGTCCCCTTTTACTGAGTTCCTCAACAAAATGATCCTTCAGCTCTTGATTGTGGTTCTTCAAAGTGCGATTCTGCTCTTCAAGTTTCTCAACCCTCATGGTTAAACCGGCAAAGTAGGCGTGCGGAGCGGGCGGAATGTCATTGAAGTTGGGGTTGGCGGGACCTTCCATTGAAGTGGCCCGGTGTAGAGCCGGTTGCGAGCGGCGGAGTGCGCTTGGAGTAGTTGATGGAGGCAAGGTTGTCATTGTTGAATGAAGAACGCGGCCCGACCTTAGCTCTGCGGAAGTATCAGAAAAGACTCGGTTTTAGGAGAGGGGTTGACTCAATGCAGTGTACTAGCTTGAAATTTTTATTTACAAAAGCTTTGTACATTTTAGTCCTACAAAGGTTGGAAGGGATACCCCTTTTTCGCAACTAACTAAATATCCTAAAGTGGTGAATCCTAACGACTAACCTTCTCGTATAGACAGTCAATATGATTTTTATGAAAAGTACCGCAAACCAATGATAGGTCAAGATCCTTTAACAATATATAACTCGTTCTCACATAGCACGTCCTTTGAAAGGAAATCAATTTTTTTAGTGCTCTTAATCTCTCGATAGATCTTGACTTATCATTGGTTCGTGGTGACTTAGCATAAAGACCCCATTAATTGTCTATATAAAAAAGCTAGTCAAACCAACCGGTCATATGGAGTGTATTCCTAGAAAAGTGGGTGACGCAAGGGTTAGGTTTTAGGCTCCCACCGTGCAGCCGAAGCGCACTGATGAGTGGATGGCCAAGTGAGACTCGGAAGGGAGGCGACATGATCACCACACTTCCCGCACTTTGGCTTCTCCGAAGGGTAAAAGGGTGTCTGTGCAGTGTGACACGGACTCTAGTGGTAGTGTGAGGTAGAGAAGTCTAATTCTTTTTAGAGAAAAAAGAGAAAGATTTTTTATTTACATGAAATGCATGCATGCAATGCAACAGTTAAGAGTAAAGAAAATAAAAAGAAAGTGAAAAATACAACACCATACAAAAAACGAAAGTCTGACCCACTTAGTTTGAAAAGATTTCAAAACATTCCCCAGCAGAGTCGCCACTGTGAATACCCCGTCCCGATGCAACGCGCATTCGGAAGTTTGAAATAATTAATCATATAATGTCGGACCGAAATGGGATATTCATTTAGTGACACTCGCTTTAAACCATATTAAAAAATATTAGTTTAATTTTGAGAGTCGCCACGCCACTTTGATATAGCCCAAAGCTTTGAAAAAAAGCTAAACAGTTAATTGGGTTCGGGGGTCAAATTACAACAGAAGAAGAAACGTTATCACTCCTATTGCCCGACGAATCGGTCTTTCTAGCATGTGGGGTGTTGGTTGTGTGCGGTGTTTACAGGAATAGATAGAAGAAACGGGATCATGCATAAGGAGGAGGGGAGAGAAAGAATTAATTGATGATCACACCCTAGAACCTTTGAGTTAGGCCCTCGGAAGGTGCACTAATCAACGTTCATCCTTGGGGATTGTTGATCATGGGACAATTATAACTAAGGTGGAAGGAAAGAAATAGTTCCTAGATCCATTGGGTTTCTTAGGGCGAAACCTTAGATCATCCTCGGCTATGCATAATTAAATATATTAAAACAACCCTAAATCTAGCATATATGGCATAGGCAAGAAATAAAGTAATTAAAATATACTAAGCATGCAAACAATAATAATAAAGACAATAATAATAAAGAACAACAATATTAAAAAGAGAGTCTTACCAATTGTAGCAAGACTTTGGGGTCGAATCTTGGCGATTCGAGAGGAAAAAAGAAGAACTGAGGGTAAAGCAAGTGTAGTCTCGCTTCTCCCGGAGAAATTGTGTGTGAATATGGGGAGCCGGGCACCCCTATTTATAATACCTCGGAACTTGGGCTGGGCCATTGAAGGGTCGATCGGCACTAGGGCTGAAGGGTCGATCGGCTCTACCACGGGCAAAGGGCCGATCGGCACTTCCACTTGGCGTACTTTCCAAGCTGACAGTGACGGCGCAGTACGGACGAAATAATGAGTTTTTAGGGTTTTCTAGGGTTTCGCTAGGGTTTATTAATTAACCGGGCCAGGTATTTGGAATACCCTTTTTTCGGACCGGGTACTAACAACGGCACGGGTCAGTTGCAACTGGGGCTGGTAGTCGAAGTGATGATGAGCATTGAGCTCGATTGGCCAGGGCCTCGTTTACCATGAGCAGACAGTCGTCGAGGGTAACTTTGGCATTGCAGAATCTGATAATAAGGACCAGATCCTTGGCATCGTCGGGATATCTGGAAAAGATAATGTTGACGAAGTCGTCGTCAGTTACTTGATCAGAAGGGTTCTTTGTCGTGTCAACTAGTTGTTTCCATTCGCCGGATAACTGCTTGTACTGGATGTTGAGCTTGACAATTTCCATGGTATTAGAGCCCTCATCGTAGGTGACCTCATCGAAACTGGTGCCGTCCTCAAAACTGAGCATATGTATGTAGGGATCTTCCTGTGGATCCGCTGAGTCTTCAACTCCGGAGAGTCCTGGTTCGTTGTCGTCTGACGGCTCAACCCAGACATAAGGACGTCTCGCGTCCTGCTGCGATGCTGGAGCTGCTAGAAAAACATCATGCCCTTTGCTTGAGAAGAAGGGCTCGGCGGGCAATTCCTCATGTAGGACATCCCATACGACTGCAATACATTCATCACGAGTGTGACGATGCTTGTTGACCTTTATCACGAAGATTTCTTCACCTGGCGAGGCCAGAGAGTTGGCTTGAAGGATGCTGACAAATCTTCGACCGGAGACAGGGGGTTTGCATGCCCGCATCATTGCGATGCTCAGGGTTTCTTTCCAGTCTGCGTCCAAGTGTTGGAAATGGCAGTTGTACTTGATGAATCTGACTGCTTCAGGGTCTGCCTGTTCGAGCTCGTTGACATAGTTAGCATCTCCGGACTCTGAGGGATTCTAATGAGATTTGCCCCGATAGTCCCTTGGTCGGCTTGAAGGAGGTAGCCCCGGTGCCTAGCTATGGGCATGCTTGGCTGTTGTCTCGGCTTCGTTCCCTATGAGGAAATTGTCCCCTCTGATGACTTCAAGATCTCCTTGCCGGTTAATGAACTTGACGTACTGATGGAGAGTGGAAGCTATGGCTTTCATGTGGTGTAGCCATGGGCGTCCCAACAGAGCTATGAATTCGGACGGAATGTCCATCACATGGAATTTTGCTGGCACCATTTGGGTTTCGAACCAGAGCTCCAGAGTCACCGTCCCCAGGATGGGATGAGACGTGCTGTCGTAGGCTTTGATAGTCCGGGTAGATGGGATCATGTGGCCTTCATCGATGCGTAGGGCTCGCATTATGCTGAGAGGGAGAACGTTGACTGCTGATCCATTGTCTACCAATACCCCGGGGAGAGAGATGGTGTTGAGCCGGAGAGTGATGTACTAAGCTTCATTGTGCCCTGAGGCATCTTTTCGTAGGTCTTCATCACAGAAGGTGAGCATACTGCCATACAGTCGGGAATCGTAGATCTGGTCTCTTTCCAGAGAGTGAGAGTCATCAAGCCATCCGTTTCCTGTCTTCCTCTTGAGAGGTAAAGCTTTTGGTGGTGCCTCGGGATTGTGTCGAGGTAGCTTGTGGCGGTGGCCGCCCTTGGTCAGCACGTTGATTGAGTGCGAGTGCCAAGTTGACTTTGACTTTCCTTTGCCGGCCCATGCTCTGAAGTTGGGCAAATTGAACCTTGGCTGATCCCGCGGGGGATTAGGCTTCTGGCTGGCGGTAAGGTTGTCAGGATTTGAGGTATTCCGGTGTCCTGAGGCTTGAACTTTGGCGTCAGCAGGATTTTTCGGCTTTCCCACCCCTGTCTGCTCTAAAGCTGCGTGGCGTGGAGGAAGGGAGGACTGGCTGGAGTAGAGTACGTAGTAATCGAACTTCCCGAATGGCTCTCCGAGTGTACCCATGCTGGTGTCTCCAGCTTCATATCTTTCTCTCAGTTTCTGTTGAGAAGACTTCTTCTTCTGCTTTCTAGGAGAATCACCCCTGATCATGTCTTGGAACTCATACTCAAGGCATTCGGAGCAGTCACAAACATCGTAACTGATGTGAACGTCTGATGAGGACCCGGCTGGAAGAGGCAGAGGAACTGGCTCTGCGGCAATCTTCTTTGGCGCCCACTCGATGGAGTTCACACTGTTGTTGCTCGGAAAAGGGTTTCTGACTGTATTAGGTCCACGGGGACGCTCCAATTTTCCTTCCTCTATCAAATTCTGAATTTTGTACCGTAACCCTACGCAGTTGTCAGTGGTGTGGCCATGATACTGGTGGAAGGCGCAGTATTTGCTTTTATCAGCGTTGACTACGGGATTCTTGGGTTTGTAGTTTGCAACGGGCTTGAGGAGGCTTTCCTTGATCAACCCTTCCAGCATCTTACTCAGCGGCATGTCCAACTTGTCGTAGTGTACGGCAGGTTGCTTCGGGGTGGAGTTGTTGCTTTGCGGAACTGGGTTTTTGTTGCCCGACTGCTGTCCCTGATGAATGTAGTTGATAGACGTATCTTTCCCTTTGGCGGGGGCCGATGCGGGATTGAATGCAGCTGCTGATCGGTATCTGTATGGCTGTGCTGTGGCTAGTTTTTCCTTGAGATCCTTCTCGAACTGTGAGCCGACATTGACCATGGCTCGGAGATCTGGGAAGAAGTGATGGCTGATGAGAGTTCTGATGGACGACCTCAAGCAAGACTTGAAGATTCGCATCTGTTCATCCCTGGAGAGTGGTTCCATAATCTCGGAGAGCTTCCAACTCCACCTCTTATAGAATTCTCCGACGCTTTCATCTGCTTTATGTTCGGTGGTGATTAAGTCCCCACGACTTGTTTCCCACTCTAGGTTGGATCTGTACCGCTTTAGGAAGATGTTACTGATCTGATCCCAGGTATGGCGATCTACAGGCTTGACCCTTAGGAACCATCGTAACGATGAACTCTTGAGCGTATGCTGGAAGTGATCGGCCATTTGCTGAAGGGTTGCTACTTTCGCTCTCATGCCGAGAACGTAGGTGTCAACATGCATTTGTGGACATTCGGTTCCGTTAAATCGCTCCATCTCTGACATTCTGAACTTGGCAGGGAGAGGCGTGACCATTCCCGGATCTGTGGATCTGAGCGTTTCTTGCTTTGAACTGCTTATGCTGGCTTTCAGGTCTTTCATCTGTTCGACCATCCAGGCTAAGGTTGGGTCCAGTGGTGGACTTTAAGGCTCGACGCCGGGTGCTACCATATGAGTGGCAGTGATTGGAGGTGGGAGGCTCGATATATGTGGATATATGGGGGCCTTTTATGGACTGTATCGGAGTTTGTCCCCGGTGTTTTGGGGTTCGTGTATAGGAAATGCGTTGAACCCGGGAGGATAATGGAGGATATTGACATTTGTTTGAGATGGTCCAGCGGTGCGCTGGTTGTACTGAGTGATGGGAGTAGTACTGGCTTGGCCGTATTTGATAGGGTTGCCTTGAGAGGTGGCAACTTGAAGCCTAGGTCGGCTGTTTCCTTGGTTCGAATGTACCCCATAAGTTGGCGGGGGAGGAACCTGGTTGTAGGTTTGAGGAGTTGATCGAGGGGGCTCGTAGTCCTCGATTAGGACGAAAGTACCATCTGGCTGGGGGATAGCTGCTATACCTCGCTCATTCAGAAGCTGTACTACGAAATTCTGCTGATCTTCTTTCTGCCTTTTGTGAACCTCACAAGATCAAATGGCTTCTTCCAATGTCATATCTGTTACCGGTGGCGGGGTTCCATTCCCGTCACGATTTCTTGGTGAGCTCGACATGTCGGAGAATCTGGCTGAAGGAACTGAGGGAACCGAAGAACTGTCTGACTCTGCCGTAACTGTGACTCTGGCGAGGAGCTGACCCGACGAACCACTTTACGCTCATTGCGAGGAACGAAAGGCAGGGTTTAGGCTTCAGAAAGGGTATTTGGCTCAGGGTTTTGGGCTAGTGCAATGTGCAGTTACCGATTAATGTTTACTTAAAACGTATTTTCTCAGAGTCCTAATCGGTTGGAAAAGATCGTGTCTTCTTTTTCGCAACTAACCTACGGCTCTAATAAGTGGATCTCGTCACTACGTTTATAAGCCCCTCGTTTTTCACCTGTAAATCGTCTTCCCGGGATGGACAATCCCGAGCGAGGGTCCTATAAGGCAAGCGAGTTCCACCGACAAAGGAAAAAGTGAACTTAAGGCTAGCTGGTCACGCAAACTTCCAACGTATGTGACACGCGGGCCACGGTCGAAGTCAACGTCCTTAAGTTAAGGCAGGGATCGTGTCAAAATTTCGGCGTGACCTCTCCTGAATCGCTTGCGCGAGGGGCCTTAGCTTTCGGCATTGGCCAAGTTGTGGCTGGTACGGTGCATACGTTGAGGGTTTAGTGACACGGTGTCACATTGAACCTTCGGGTATGTTTTTCGGCAGAGCTCCACGTCAAAGTCAAGGCTGAAAAGCTCAAGACTTCGGGTCGGGAACGACCTTCGATCTCAATCTTTCAAGCTTGACTTGTGAGGGAACCCGGCGTAAAAAACATACACTTGGGCTTTATGACACGTACTAAGGCAAAAACCAACCGGGGTCTTGGATGAAGTGTGACACAAAGAGTGCATGGCTTACACGGGCTAGGATGGACTGTTTGGGACGAACCCGTGCGCGCTCGAAAGGTGTCTGGCAGACCAACCAAGCTGCAACTGAACGGTCATCCCGGGTTACGGGTCGTAGTATGCAGTGTACCGAGGCAGCAAGTGCACGTAGCGTGCGGTGTACCGAGGCAGCAGTGCAAGTAGTGTGCGGTTACTAAATTCTTTTTCTGAGTAAAATAGAGATTTTCAGAATGTGTTTTAAAGAGTTTATGTGTAGTTCAAAATGTAACATGAAAATCAAGTATGAACGGGAATGCAAGAACATGTTATGATTTTGAGATGAAAAGAATGCAACATCTTTTGGAAAACTGTTCGTGGTTTTGAACAACACACGCACACAAAAACGAGGAAGGGTAAACGAAAGTTTGACCCACGGAAGGCTTTTTGAAAACGACGGCAGTTTTGAAAAAGTATCCAAGTCCCCAGCGGAGTCGCCAACTGAAATTACCCGGATCGCGCGGGCTGCGGCGAGCGGTTGTCTTTCGCGGATGTTTGGGACCTCGCTTTCAGTAAGGAGAGGAGTCGCCACGCGGTTTTGTATTTTGAGCCCAAACGTTGAAAAATGGCTTTGAAAAAGGTGTCCTTTTTATTGGTAGCAAAAACTTGGAAAAGGCTTTGAAAAGGGTGTCATTTTTATTGGTAGCAAAAACTTGGAAAAGGCTTTGAAAAGGGTGTTGTTTTTATTGGTAGAAAAAAAATGACAAAAGGCTTTTTAGTACCAGAGATTGTTAGGTTCGGAGGTCACGTTACGTTTCGGAAAGAGTATTTTGAGATCACCCGAAACGCCTCGTATGACGAGTCTTTCTACCTTTCTCAAAATTGTGTGTGTGTGTGTGTGTTTGCATTTTGAAAATGGGGGCTTGAATGACAAGCTTAATCTTGGTTTGAATGTCAAACGATGATTTTATGATTCTTTTGGAAAAAGCGAGCGTTTGAATGACAAACGTCATTTTTAGAGTTTTTTAGGAAAAGAGGTGCGAGTGACGAGTTTTGAATCTTTAACTTAAGTGTCAAATGTTGACTTTTAAGAAAAGAGCGTTTCAATGTCAAACATTGGGTTTTGAGTTTTAAAGATGATCATTTGGATGCCAAGCATCACTTTGCGTGTTTTGAAAGAGAGTTCGAATGACGAACTCCGGTTTTGAACCGGGCATTACATTGTTAGCCATTTTACGGGAAAAAAGCATTAAATGATATGCGATCAACGAATCATTTTGTGACTCAGACTTTTGATATATAAATACTATCACGAGCCAAACAACTCGGACTTGTAAATGACAGTATTTAAAGTGTGGTATCAACGGAATCAAACGATCCGGATTTTAAAGGTGTGATCAACGAACCAAACGGCTCGGACTTGTAAAGTTGCGTTATTTAAATGGCATTCAACGGATCAAACGATCCGAACTTGTAAATGACTATCACGAACCGAACGGTTCGGACTATAAAGTTTCGTAATGTGAATGACATTCAACGGATCAAACGATCCGGACCGTTAAATGACATAAAAGTAAAGAAACGGGGCGGAACGCCGTTTTAAGAAAGAGATTACTTCTCTTATGGGAGAGAAGAGGATCTTGGACTAAAACGTATCGGACCCCGTCGACGGTGACGTCTACATTTCAATGACTTTTGACCGAAACGGTTGTAGAGACTGGCGCATAAACCGAGACGGAACGAGTGTTTAGGGAGAGAGAGTGTTACCTATGGCTAGGGGTTGACTCTTTTGGCTCGGTTGACGTATACGGGATACGGTTTAGTGTTTGGAAAGGTGTTTCAAGGTTGTTTGGTTTGTGTTTGGTTGAAATACGAAGTTTTCACGCAAATCGAGGCAAAAAAGGGGCTCGGAAGAGGGTGGAAACTGGTTATGCCGTAGGCTATGGTGAAAATGGATTATATTTTTCTCTTTTTTGAAATTATTTTGACAACCCTTGTATTTATAGGGTGATTTTGTAAAAGAATCTGGACGGACTTATCCTCAATTTGGGGGGAGGGTTTGTGGTATTTTGGAAAATGGGAGGACTTGCTGGCAATTCTGTTTTGCCTGTAAAACAGTCCGGATGGACTGTGACTCAATCTCAGGGGCATTTTGGTCTTTTCACTCTGAAATCTTATTGATGTTGACTAGAGGGCTGTGGCATGTGTGCCACGTGCCCCTGTGACTCACCAGGGCTAGGGTTTTCGTCCCGTTATTCCCGATTTTGTTCCTTTTTTAAATAATTGTCCGGAAAATGTCTGAAACGCCCCCGGAAAGTGCCGAAAAGTGCATTTTTCAGGAAAAGCTATACTTTTACGTGTGATAACGTGTGTTGAGTACGCTTTGACGTTGGGATGCACGGGGCAGTCCTGGGACGTCTTGTTGGCATGAGAACGGGGAGTTTAACGGGTTCCGGTTAACCTGGAGCGGGCAAGTTAACGGATTGCGGTTAACTTTTAGCAGATTTTGACGATTCGAATTTGGGTACTTACAATAGTCTTTGACCAAATTGTTCATCCAAAACAGTTTGATGCACTTATTATCAACTGCCACAGATTTTGATTCAGAAGCTGATAGAAAAACAAAAGTTTGTTTCCCATTATCCCATGAATACAACTTATTTTCAAGACATAAAAATTCAACATTGGTGCTTTTGGAATCAATGATTATCTCCCCCTCAAATGCCTTAAAACATGTCTTTGAATTAGATTTTGTCATTGGCAACACATGAACGTACCAGATGGTGTATGGAGTTCATGCAAAACAAACCTGCAAGGTCTCGGTAATCGACCTTCTTTCCTATTGTTTTTATTACTTCATCCACTACCCCAATGATCTAGGAGGTAGGATGATTTTATTGTATTTTGGAAGGAATGTCCCTCTCTCTGCTTACTTCTCTTTCATCAATTTCAGAATCTGAACGTTGGTCATCAGTTGTTTGACCACTTGTGTTGTCAGTTGTGTGAACAACTGGTTGTACAACTGTTTGCACAGCAGACTTTTCTGCAGTTTTATTCACCTCTGCTGGTTCAGATTCGTCATTAACTGATTCTGGCTTCCAAGTACAACCTGCAATATCATCCTCAACAGTTTTGACAATAAGATCAGGAGCATCATCAAAAATCGACTTAAGATATGAAAGATTTTCAACCAACTTGTAACAATGATTTGAGGATCTTACTCCTGTCAAAACACATCTATTTAAATCATTGAAGACCTCACACATCTTCTTATCAATTTTGACATATAGATCATCATCACACAATTGGCTTATGCTTATCAAATTAGCATTTAGCCCATCAACATGCAACACATTATGCAACCTAGGTAAAGCTTCTACATGCAACGTACCTTTGCCAATGATCTTGCCTTGAGTTCCTCCACCGAAGTTTACTTTTCCACCTTTGAATGGTTCATAGTCACTGAAATGCTCAAGTGGCCCAGTCATGTGGCAGGAGCAGCCACTGTTGAAGTACTAGGAACCTTCAACACTACTCTTAAGAGATGTGAAGGCCACCTGACAGTTCACAGTTTCCTTTCTTACCCATGTTGTTTTTCTTCCAGCTTTAGGTTGTGTGTACAGTTGTGCACACAACTGACTGCCCAAGTGTTCACCATTTTTCATAAATTCAAGTTCCTGTTTCAGCTTATAGCAAAATGGTCAAATATGACCAGGAATAAAACAATGATGGCAAACAAATTGTCTTCACCTGTGACCTTTCCTTTTGTTTTTTAAAACATTTTTCTTTTCAACTTTGGACGAACTCTCACCCTCTTTGACAAAATTGTGACCTCCATAGCCAAATTCAGATTTTCCTTGATTACCCAAATTCAAAACTTTTTCCAACTCGGCCTTACCATTGTTAAGATTAGTTTGAATTTCAGTTTCTCTTTTAAGCTCAGTTTTGAACTTTTCACACTCAATATCTTTCTTTGTGAGTAAAACTTCCAACTTGGCTATGGAGTCCTTTTGAGAATCACTATCCTTAGATAAACACTCAACCTCAGATTTTAGGTTGATATTTTCAGCAATTAGTTTCTCATTTACCTGTTTAAATACCTTAAGTTGCTCCATACGTTTAGCCCATTCAGCGTAGAGTTCAACATAGGTATTGTGCAAGTCCTCATAGGTAGCACACTCTTCGTCTTCTGGATCATTATTAGTTTCACCAGTAGTAGAAGAATTCAAGCAGGTATACACACTGTTATCAGTTGTGTGGCAAGTTGTGCGATCAGAGTATTGCACAACTTCCACATCCGAATCACTATCAGACAATGTGATCTGAGATGAATGCCATATTGACATATTTGCAGTCTGTTCATCATCATCAGAATCACTTAAGGATGCAGAAAAACTCATTCCCCTTTTCTTTAAGGTATTGACACATTCATTAGTAAAATGTCCAAAACCTTTACAAGCCCTACACTGAATTGACTCGATGGGCTTTTTACCTTCCAAAAAAGGTTTCTTTACAATGCTCTCCCTTTTAGATGATTCAACCTTGGAAGAAGGAGAGTATGATGAAATAGAAAACTTCGTTGATCATTTCTTTTTCAACATGTTGTTGAATTTTTGTGTTATCAATTCACACTCATCTTCTCCCAAGTTAGACTCATCTATAACATTAGACAGTTGAACAAGATCCTGAGATACTTTGAGAGCACTCGCAAGAGCCATTGAGTTTGCTCTGCTAGCCTCTTGTATCCCAATATTTAATTCAAAATTTGTCAAAATATCCAGGATGATATCGAGTCCAACAGTTTGGACATCCTGAGTCTCTTCAATCACAGAGATTTTCATGTTAAACTTTTCATGGAGGGTTCTAAGTACTTTGCTAACAAGTCTCGAATTGGATATAGATTCACCCAATGAAAAATATTCGTTAAAGATGTCCAATATCTTAGCAGAGTACTCTTTTATTGTTTCATTTTCTCCCATCCTTAAAGTTTCAAATTTAGACATCAATGTTCTTAACTTAGTTTTCCTAACACTAGACGGTCCTTCACAATGAATTTGAAGTATGTCCCATGCGGTTTTGGCAACCATTTGAGTTGAGAATAAACTGTACATATGAGGATCCACATGGTATGAGATTGCTCCCATTGCCTTAGCATTATAATTGGCCAGTGCGATTTCCTCAAGAGTCCAAGTATCTATGGGTTTAGGACCATAGTTTTTCTCTTCCTTGCCATCAGATGTGGATGGGGTAAGTTCAATTACGGGTGCAGTATAGCCATTAACAATACTTACCCACGCACGATGATCAATATACTTTATATGCATAATCATTTTTGATTTCCAAATGGTATAGTTAGAACCATTTAGAGTTGGTGGTTTATTACGATTATATTGACAGTCCATCTTGGCTACTTTCAAGGATCGATCTCAGTTGAGTCGAGAACAGGCTCTGATACCAATTGAAAGATTTGTAGCTAGGACTGTAACCAGTTGTGAGATCAGTAAATAGTTGTGCGATGGCTGGTCTGTACAGTTGTTCGCACAACTGTCAGCACAACTTACAGAACAGAATTTTCCAGAAAATAAAATAAATAACAGAATTTAAACGCAGCGGAATAACAACGAATTAAACACTTCAGCAAGACTATGCTTTCTGGAAACCTTTCATAAAACACAACCTTGTTGGGAACAAGTTGTAACAAAACTTACAATGAAAGAAAACAAATTACAAAAGACCAAAAGAGTTCTAATGCTAGAACTACTAAACACTAAACAATCTTGAAGATACAATCTCTGATCTTTCAAGATACAAGAATAAAAACACTCAAGGATTTTTCTCAATTGCTCAGTGTAACTCTCTTTGAATGCATAATAATGAAGGAGATGAAGCTTGTTTTTTATAACCGGTTGACTCCTTATTTGACAAGGAGTCAATCTCTTTGAAATCCGAAAATCACATCAACATTTCTTATCTCCACAAGCTTTCCTCCCTTGAGAAGTTACCTAAATAAAATAAACACTAACTAAAAATAAAAGGTTAATATGTTAGTCAAACTTTATTTACAATTATTCTAATCTATTTTTGTACAAAATAACAACCATAATTACAAAAATAAAAACAAAATTTCAAGAGTATATTCATACTCTTTCAAAGTCTGAGAATGAGACTGTTCGATTTAAAGCACGGTTAGTTGCTAAAGGGTTTACTCAAAAAGAGGGGGTAGAGTACACATAAATCTTTGCCCCGGTTGTCAAGTTTACTACGGTAAGGGTTATGCTTGCTTTAGTTGCTCATTTTAATTGGGAATTAAAACAAATGGATGTGAAAACGGCATTTTTACATGGTGATTTGGATGAAAAAAATTTCATGCGTCAGCCCAGAAGGTTTTGTTGATAAGATTAATCTCGATTACGTGTGTTTATTGAAAAAATCTTTATATGACTTGAAACAATCCCCTAGAATGTGGAACAAGAAGTTTGATATGTGCATGTTGTGTTTACAATTCACTCGTAGTTCGTATGATCATTGTTTGTATTTTAAAGGCAACTCTTCTACTCCTGTGTTCCTATTGATTTACGTTGATAATATGCTTATAATCAGTCATTGTTGTAAATCAATTCAAGATGTGCAAAATTATTTGTGTAAAACTTTTGACATGAAAGATTTGGGGGATGCTAAAAAGATTTTGGGAATGAACATTGTTAGGGATAGAAAGAACTCCACTATTTCTCTTAATCAGATTTCTTATGTGCAAACGATTTTGAGTAAATTTAGAATGGAGAATGCTAAATCTGTTAATGTGCCTTTAGCAGGTCATTTTATCCTTAGTAGTCTCCCCAAACTGATTTTGATAGAAAATAAATGGAGAATGTGCCTTATTCTAATGCAATTGGATCGATAATGTATCTTATGGTTAGCACTAGACCTGATATAGCTTATGTGATAAGCTGCTTGAGTAGATACATGTCCAACCCAGGTAAGCCCCATTGGGAAGCTGTCAAATGGCTTCTTAGATATCAATTATAATCCAGTATTAGGAAAGAATTTCTGAAGCTTAAACTAAGTGGTACATACACGAGACTTAGACATTAATCCAACATTAATATTGGCTATAGGGAGCCACATCAAGATCACTGACCAGCGCAACCCAAAGAATTGAAAACTTAAAATAAAGAGAATATTCTTGCAGGAACTGAATAGAGCTACAGGTCACCAAAGTTCCTTCTAACGTTCATCTTGGCATCATACTTATACACAAATCCTTTATCGTTAAGTTTTGTAGAACCCCAAATAATTTCAGTCTAAAGCCTTCCCGGTGGCTGAAAATACAATATTAAAGTCATATCAGATCATGACGAGCAGAAAGTCGAAATAGTTGGCCCCTATTGAGGGAGGTTATATTGATAGGGAAATTGAGGGAAAGATTGATCGAGAGGTCATATATTCCATGGCAGCGCTGACCGGAGCCCAGACCAACCCCCCAACTATTGTTATTGAATTCTTACATAATCGTGAAATCAGTGACCTTCGACCTAACGACGAGCTCGAGAAGGTGGTTATCAACTTCCACTTCCCCGAGCAAACTGTTAAGGTCGGGCTGGAAATTCACCCCGGGGAGAGAAGGATCCTTATCGAGTTCCTTCAAGCAAACTGTGATGTGTTCGCTTGGAGGGTGGAGGATATGCAAGGAATCAGCGAGGACATGATCCTCCATAAAATCAATGATGACCCATCCTTCAAGAATATCCACCAAAAATCAAGATACTTCTCCCCGGAAAAGGAGATTGCAATCAAGGAAGAGGTTGAGAAGTTGCTCAAGGCAGGGATAATAAAGGAGATCTCCTACCCCAAGTGGCTTGCAAATGTAGTCATGGTCAAAAAGGCCAACGACAAATGGAGGATGTGTGTTGACTTCACCGATCTCAACAAGGCATGCCCCAAGGATTGCTTCCCTCATCCTCGCATAGACAGATTGGTGGATTCAATATCCGGTCACAGAGTATTGAGCTTCATAGACGCATACTCCGGCTACCATCAGATCCAGATGGCTCCTGAAGATGTCCGCTCCATAGATTTCATCGTTGCGGGCAAGACAAACTGTTATACAATGATGCCCTTCGGGCTGAAAAATGCGGGAGCCACCTACCAGTGAATGGTCAATATTGTCTTTAAGAACCAATTGGGCAGAAACCTTGAGGCCTACATCAATGACATGGTTATAAAGACAAGAGAAAACTCCCACGAGCTCGACGTGGAGGAAACTTTCTCAAACTTGTGCCGCAATAACATGAAACTGAACCCCCTAAAATGTGCATTTGGGGTGAAGGCGGGCAAGTTCCTTGGATTCATGGTCAACCAGGGGGGAATTGAAGCTAATCCCGAGAAAATTCAAGCGTTGTTGGACATGAGGCGTCCTGCCTGCGTGAAGGATGTCCAAAAGTTAAACGGGCGCATCACCGCACTTGGCCGCTTTATCTCGCAGTCAGCAGAGAGATGCCTCCCCTTCTTCAAAACTCTGAAAGGGGGGAAGAAAGCTGACGAATTTGCATGGAGTCATGACTGCCGTCAAGCTTTTGAAGAAGTAAAGAGATACCTCGGGCAGCCCCCTCTACTCAGCAGCCCGGTGCCCGGGGAGGAAATTTTTCTGTTTTTAGCAGTTACTGATTTGGCAGTAGTTGCTGTTCTTGTAAGGGAGGATAATAACTCCCAAAAACCAGTTTACTATGTATCTAAGGCATTGTCTGCCGTAGAAGGGCGTTATTTAAATATAGAGAAATTAGCTTACGCCTTGCTTGCATCTGCTCGAAAATTAATAGCCTACTTTTCTGCACATCCTATAACTGTACTTACTAAGGCCCCTCTTAGAAAGGTTTTACACAAACCAGAGTCCTCGGGGAGAATGCTAGCTTGGTCTATCGAGCTCACTGAGTTCCAGACCACCTACTCCCCAAAGGACAATCAAAGCGCAGGCCTTAGCTGATTTTGTGGCAGAATCGTCATTTAAGCTAGCGAACAGCGACCTTGGAAAAAGAAAGCGGGCAGAGTCAGAGGAAGCCCAAGATAGCTCGGACACTGAGATTATACATCAAAAAGAGCGTCCAGAAGAAGTGTGGACTTTATTCGTGGACGGCTCTACGAGCAAGTTAATAAGTGGAGCGGGCATACTCTTGATCGCCCCCTGCGGGGAGAAATTCAAAAGAGCCTTGAGATTCAAATTTGAAGCTTCAAACAATCAGGCTGAGTATGAAGTGATTATAGCGGGCATGGAATTGGCAAGAGACTTGGGAGTTCAGAATAATGAGATCAATAGCGACTCTCAGCTTATAGTAAATCAAATTAGGAGGGAGTATGACACAATCAACCCAGTGCTAACTCAGTACTGTGGTCTGGCAAAAACCCTCATCAAAAATTTCACCTACTATGAGTTGAACCAAGTTATGAGAGAGGACAACACGGAGGCTGACCTCCTCTCCCGAATAACCGATCAAGAAGTCATGGACTTGGAGACGGATTGCCAGATAGAATTCACGGAGAGACCTGCTATAGATCAGATTCAGATAAACAATATTAAGGATCAAGTAAGGGACTGGGTAGATGAGATCAAAGATTACATCGAGAAGCAAACCCTCCTCGAGGATCCAACAAGGGCTAGAGCCATTGGAAAGGTGTCCGCGAAATACCTCGTCCTGGATGGAGTACTTTTTCGACGATCATTCACCAAGCCTTTGCTAAGATGCGTCAAAACTCACATGACCACCAACTTACCCTATGAGGTTCATGAAGGAGTTTGTGGCGGACATCCCGGTGCTTGCACTCTCTCAAAAAAAATCAAATTTCAGGGATTTTATTGGCCTACGATGAGAAGAGATGCGCAAGAGTACATAAGAAAGTGTGACAAATGCCAGCGATTTGCGGACATCCCTAGACTACCATCAACAGAGCTGACTTTGGTTGTACCATCGTGGCCGTTTGATACGTGGGGGATTGATCTGATTGGACCGTTCCCAACTGCTCGAGGAAGCATTAAGTACGCCGTTGTGGCCGTGGATTATTTTGCCAAGTGGACGAAAGCAAAGGGCTTAGCCACTATCTCCAAGGAGAACATTATCAATTTTGTCCACTATCACATCTATTGCCGATTTGGGGTCCCGCGAGCAATAATTTTGGACAATGACACTCAGTTCTCTGCAAAATTCACTGTTGAATGTGTGAGAATGAAGGTACAACACCGCCAGTCCGCAGTTTCTTATCCCCAAGGAAACGGCCAAGCTGAGGCCGCAAACAAGTTAGTCCTGACCGCCTTAAAGAAAAATTTGGAGGGACGAGGAGGACGATGGTTGGACGAGCTCCAGACCGCATTATGGGTTGTCCGCACGACGATCAGAAACTCAACAGGAGAAACTCCTTTCTTGCTCACGTATGGGTCAGAGGCAATGGCTCCAGTTGAGATTGTCCTACCCTCGTATAGAGTCACATACTTCGATGAGTCTCAAAATGAAGCAAACAGAAGGTATGACCTGGACGATCTCGAAGAAAAGAGAATGTGGGCAAATGAAAAAATGGTGAACTACAAGTAAAAGGCGAAGAAGCACCATGATAAAAGAGTGAATATGAGAAGTTTTTCAGTTGGAGATTGGGTACTCAGAAATGTGGAGGTCCAAGGGACCCAACGTGATTTCAACAAACTATCCCCGAAATGAGAAGGTCCGTACGAAGTTACCCAAATAATCAAAGAGGGTACCTACATATTGCGGACAAAAGAGGGAAAAGACCTCAAGCACGCGTGGAATAGCAATCACCTTAGAAAATACTTCTTTTAAATCTTTGTAATTTTTTAAGGGTGAATAGAGGCACTAAATGTATGAATATGTAATCACCACCAAATTTTTGTGCAAAACGGTGGTAGCAGTATCCCCATCATCCTCAAAAGCTAAAGTGGATGCCCGCAAGCGGATGCCGATAGGTTCAAGGGCTAACATAAGAGCCTCTACCTACCGATGCGAAAAGATCCATTAGGATCAGCACACCTATATGTGTATGAAATTACCCGAGATTTCGCGCGGACGCGAAATGCGATTGTCTTTCGCGGAGGGTTGGTGTCTGAGACCTCGCTTCATGGGAAGGAAATGAGGAGTCGCCACGCGGTTTTATATTTTGAGCCCAAACGTTGAGAAACGGCTTTTGTGAAAATGGTGTCATTTTTATTGGTAGCAAAAACTTAGGAAAAGGCTTTGAAAACAGGGGATCATTTTTATTGGTAGCAAAAACGAGTAAAAAGTTATTTAGTACCAGAGATTGTTAGGTTCGGAGGTCATGTTACGTTTTGGGAAGAGTATTACGAGATCACCCAAAATGCCTCGTATGACGAGTCTTTCTACCTTTCTCGAAATCGTGTGTGTATGTGTGTGTGTTTTGAAATGGGGGGCTTGAATGACAAGCTTAATCCTGGTTTGAATGTCAAACGTTGATTAGGTGACTTTGTTTGAAAAGACGAGCGTTTGAATGACAAACGTCGGTTTGAGATGGAAATGAGCGTTTGCGTGGCAGACGTCGATTTTGAGTTTGAAATGAGCGTTTGCGTGGCAAACGTCGATTTTGAGTTTGAAAAGGAGTTCGAAGGTCGAACTCCGGTTTTTGAACCGGGGGAGTCATTGTTAACGATTTTTACGGGAAAAAGCGTATTAAATGATGTTGAATGTCAAAAGTCGGCTTTTAGTTTGAAGATGAGCGTTTGGATGCCAAACGTCATTTCGCGCTTTTTTGAAAGAGAGTTCGAAGGACGAACTCCGATTTTGAATCGGGCATTACATTGTTAACGATTTTTACGGGAAAAAGCGTATTAAATGATTTGCAATCAACGAATCGGGTTGCGACTCGGACTTTTGAAAAGTAAATACTATCACGATCCAAACGGGTCGGACTTGTAAATGACAGTATTTAAATGTGGTATCGACGGAATCAAACGATCCGAAATCGTAAATGACAATCGACGAGCCAAACGACTCGGAATTGTAAATGACGATCGACGAGCCAAAACGGCTCGGAGTTGTAAAGTTGCATGAAATGTAAAGGACGTTCGACGGATCAAATGGTCCGGAATGGTAAATGACAGAAAGGTAAATGACGATCGACGGATCGATCGATCTGGAGTTGTAAATGACAAAAAAGTAAATGGAACGGTGTCGGAATGCCATTTTAACCCGTGATTACTTCTCTTACGGGAAGAGAAGAGGATCGAGGGGCTAAAACGTATCGGACCCCGTTAGACGGAGGCGTCTACATTTCAATAACGTTGTTCGAAACGGTTGTAGCGACTAGCGCGTAAACCGAGATGAAACGAGAGATTAGAGAGAGGGAGTTATACCTATGGCTAGGGTCGACTCCTTTGGGTTGGGGGTGTATACGGGATACGAAAAGTAGTTTGGAACGGTGTTTCGGAGTGGAGGAGGGAGTATTTGATCGAAATACGGAGTTTTCACGCAAAATGAGGTAAAAGCGGGCTCGGGAAGGGGGAGAACCAGTTTAGGCCATGAGTTTCTTGGTGAAAGGGGTGAATTTTTGTTGTTACAAATGGCTTTGACAGCCTCTCTATTTATAGGTGAAATTTCAGTAGGAGTTCAGACGGACTTAGACTGAAATCCAGGGGGGTTTTGTGGTATTTTGGAATTTTGAGGGACTTGCTGGCAATTTCTGAAAGTCTGCAAAGGGAGTCCTACCGGGCGAGGCGTATACCAGAGGTATTTTAGTCTTTTGGCCTTGATTTTTGATTGAAAGGTGACTAGAGGGAGGTGGCATGCTTGCCACGCGTCCCATGAGTCACCAGCCATGTGGGAGTTCGTTCGCGGGTCCCGGTTTTGTCCGTTTTTTAAAATAATAGTCCATAAAATGTCCGAAACGCCCCCGGAAAGTGTCGGAAAGTGCGTTTTTTCAGGAAAAGCCGAACTTTCACGTGCGATGACGTGTGTTAAGTACATTTCGACGTTGGGATGCTCGGGGCAGTCCTGGGACGTCTCGTTGGCATGGCAACGGGGAGCTTAACGGGTTCCGGTTAACCTGGAGCGGGCCAGTTAACGGGTTTGGGTACTTACAGTTAGCCCCTCAGCGACGTCTCCTCCGAAGGAGGTGGGGTCGTTGAAAAAAGATAAGGATCCAAATCGGGATGCCTTACTTTGGAAGAGACCTGGGCGGTCAGCTGGCTGGACCCTTAGCGAAAGGATTCCTACGTATCTCGAGCGAGAATCAAGCCGATTGTAGTTCATAGGTGCAAGGAGCCGTGCGTGGGGACCTTGACCTGAGCGAGACTGTTGGGAGGCGTTTAAACCTGAATGAGACCATTGCGAGGTACCCGGACCTGAATGGAGACTATTGTGAGGCGTCTGAACCTGGGATTTCTGAAACCTTCGAGGGCGTGTGGCGCCTCAGACCGGGGTTACGGATACTTACGAGGGCGTGTGGCGCCTCAAACCGGAGTTACGAGGATACATTTATCCTGAGACGAAGGCGTTTGTGCCTTGGGTGCTGGGCTTACATTGACTGCCAAGTTTATCCTGCTGGGGATAGGGTGGCAAATGATGGGAACGGTTGTGTTAAACTGGCGTTATTAACAACTCGGAAGGATCGACGTTTCTTCTTTAGAATCCTGCTGGGGATGAACATTCGGGCTTACCTTGATAGCCGAAGAGGGATTGTTGTGCGGGCTTACCATGATGGCCGCTGAGGTGGAACGATCAGGCTTACGACTAGCGGTCGGGGAGAGTGGACATTGGTGAAAACCAATAAAAATTTTGATGTCGGGAGACGGAATTGTAACTGGAATGTCCGGAGACATGATTGAGCGTTTGAATGTCAAACGTCAACTGAGGATTGAATTTAACGTCTGGAGACGGAATTGTAACTGGAATGTCCGGAGACATGATTGAGCGTTTGAATGTCAAACGTCAATTGAGGATTGAATTTAACGTCTGGAGACGTGATTGTAACTGGAATGTTCGGAGACATGATTGAGCGTTTAAATGTCAAACGTCAACTGAGGATTGAATTTAACGTCTGGAGACGGGCGTTAGTGAAAACTAACTTGAGGATTTAACGTCTGGAGACGAGCGTTAGTGAAAACTAACTGAGAATTTAACGTCTGGAGACGAGCGTTAGTGAAAACTAACTAAGAATTTAACGCCTGGAGACGAGCGTTAGTGAAAACTAACTGAGGATTTATCCTCGGGGGATGGGGTGTTAGAAATGTCTGACTGGGGGGAAATTTTACACTTTTGGGGGCAAAAGGGGTAAAATTGGAACTGCCAAAAGTTGAGGGGCTGAATTGGAAGGAATCTTTTTTTGGTGCACTAAGAGTCCGGCCGGACATGGACTGAGTTTTACCAGATTCAAATCAGCTCCAAGTCCAACGCAAACCAAACCATTTCCACCATCATTTTCGACGAGGAAGAGAGAAAGGAGGAGAGAATTTTCACCCCAAATTGTGAGATTTGCTCAGATTTGTGAAGGAAAATTGCTATGGAAGGTGATTGGGAACCAATGGCTCGTCATGGAAGGACCGATGACGAAAGAACGCGGTTGGTTCGCACCATTCGAACCAACATTCATCCATTGAATCCGGCGGAGTTCTACCCGGCTAAGGACAAACACAACTCCAAAGGAGGGATCGAGAGACAAGTAAGCTTTCCTCAAATTCCATTCATTTTAAGAATGTGCATTCTTTAAATGTTAGAAATTTGACTAGGAATGAGTTAGGGATTTTGGTGCCCGGATTGGGGCTTTTGACTTTGCTATGAACCTTTGTCGAAATTGACTAGGATGTAGTTCAATTGACACTATGGGTAGATGACATTAAAATTTTGGTTGCAAAATTCCATGTCTAGATGCATTTTCCAAAATTAAAGTAGCTTTAATTCGGGACGGAGTAAATTTTCGAAATGTTCGAAAGAATTTGAAAGTTCCGACTTCGACGGAGTTTTCGAAATGCTTTGAAAGTTCCGGATTCGACGGAGTTTTCGGAATGCTTTTAATGTTTCGGTTTCGACGGAGTTTTCGAAGGGCTTTGAATGTTCCGGTTTCGACGGAGTTTTAAGAGTGTTTTGAAAGTTCCGGTTTCGACGGAGTTTTCGGAGTGTTTTGAAAGTTCCGGATTCGACGGAGTTTTCGAAATGCTTTGAAAGTTCCGGATTCGACGGAGTTTTCGAAATGTTTTGAAAGTTCCGGTTTCGACGGAGTTTTCGAAGGGCTTTGAAAGTTCCGGTTTCGATGGAGTTTTCGGAGTGCTTTGAAAGTTCCGGATTCGACGGAGTTTTCGAAATGCTTTGAAAGTTCCGGATTCGACGGAGTTTTCGAAATGTTTTGAAAGTTTCGGTTTCGATGGAGTTTTCGAAGGGCTTTGAAAGTTCTGGATTCGACGGAGTTTTCGAAAGGATGGAAATATATGTTAGGAAATGAATGAGAACCGTATCTGCATTGCATCCTTTTGACATGCGTTCGTGCATTCTGTTGACGTTGCTTCTGTATTGATGTATTCTTGCTTTGTTCACCTGCAGGGGCGAGGGACGGTTGACGTCCACAACCAGAAGAGTCGGGGAGCCTTTGAGGCAGTGCGAGCACTGTGGGAGGTATTCCCGAACGATGCTCGAGAGGGAGAGAGGAGTCCACGGTAGCTGGTGCTTGACTCCGGATTGGCTGGATTCATCAGTGCGGTAGCTGCGATAGCTGCGACGCAGAGGGCCAGGTCCATGTACGTAGCTTTGAGCGAGTACTGGTGGGATACGACCCACACTTTTCATTTCAGATGGGGGGAGGCGACGGTGACTCCCACTGATTTTGCTGCTATCACCGGGTTGCCGACCTATGGCAACAATGTGGGTGGATGGTTATACCCCGGGGCAGTTGTTGGAGCTGCTGGGTTTTGATATTACCGATTCCAGGGGCTTAGGCATTCGGTACAGGCCGATGGAGAGGCATCTGGAGGCGGGTATCGCAGATTATTTGGCTGGATCTTTGAGGATGACCGCGGAGCGCCTGGCTCGAGGGTTCATTTGGTTCGCGTTGTCGCCGACTTTGTTCCTGACTTCGACACATCCCTGTCACTTCCCTCTGCTCGGGTCGCCGACAGAACTTGGATGCCGTGAGGGTATGCATGGGGAGAGGCTGGGCGGCCGAGCTCTACCATTCCACTGGACGATTCTCGCGGGGAGAGGAGAACTCCACAGCCGTTTCTCGCTTGCTCTGGATGTAAGTTTACGTCTTTTTCTCTTCCTTGTCTCTTTTATGTACTCGTATGTATACGCTCATGGGCGACATAACTTTCCATTTGCTTGGCAGTGCAGTGTGTGAGGTGTTCGATCCGTAGCGGTGGGACATTAGGGAGGCGTATAGACCCTGTTCCACTGCCATCTTTGGTTTAGCGGAAGAGGGCAAAGAAGGCGGTCTCGTCGAGAGTGGGCACTCGACTGAGGTCCGAGGAGGTGTCCCAGGCCACTGGCCCGGGAGTTCTGCGAGAGGATCCGGTGACACAGTGGAGTCGATTCCACGCTGTCGCAGTTCAGGTTGCTAGTGAGGTTACGCGGCGGCGGAAGCTCCTGGTGGGACTTCATTGCGATGTGATGTATCTGGGGGAGAGGGTGACCAGTCAGCATGGCCCGGGGTCCCTTCCGATGGTGCCGGTGGATCCTCCTATGCACATGCAGCATCCTCTATCGATGCCGATGGATGAGTTGGAGAGGTATAGACAGGGCGTGTTCTATACTGAGTACATCATAGCGGGGGCCGACTATGAGATTTTCTTGAGGATGAGGCTGAGGAGCCCACAGGTGCAGCACAGGGAGGGCGAGGGCCCTGGATATCCCCGAGATCTCCTGCTCCCATGCGCTAGGCTGGCGTACGAGGGGCTGGACGGTTCGCGCAGGCGACTAGTGATCCCGATCCCGGATGAGCCGAGACCTCAGTACAGGGTTGACCCCAATGCTTCGGTGAGCACTTTTTTGATTTTCTGCATTTGATAGTAGCATTCTGCAAATGTTGCATCTGTACTTTCTGCTTGTCCTTTTGATGACTTTCCTGGTTCGCAGGTGTCTGGCCGTACGTACAACGAGGCTATGAGACTGGTGGATGGGTGGGCTGCCTACACTAGGAGGATCGTGGCGTTCCTGAGATGCAGTTCCCGGAGGAGCGTGGATGTTCGTGAGCCGAGGATGTCTAGGCCGAGAGGTTCGTCTGCTCCCACGGCTGGTGGAGCAGACTTTGCACAGGGATTTGGCTAGTTCGCGGGCGGAAAGGCTGGGTTTGGAGCTCATCCTCCTTCGCACTCGAGGCACAAGAGGGGAGAGTCCTCGAGTTCCCAGACGCCGAGGAGGCCTTTTGCATATTCCCGCCTGGAGGAATTCGGGGATTATCTGTTTGCGACAGATCCGGGGGCTGCGGAGCAGTGCATCGAGTGCTCGGATGACGAGCAGGACTCGGAGTAGTCCTCCTTTACTGCTTTTTTTTAGACAAAATGTATGTATGGTCGGGAACGATTTGACTTGAACTATATTTGAAAAGGCACCCGTGGGGCGGAACCTGTTCTTCGCACATTTATTCTGTAATCACCTTCTTTTATTTTCGGCAAATAAGGAAGTAGGTTAATCAAAAATAAATAATATGAAACATGCATAAAAAATTGAACGGGTCAAAAATTATGCTTATATGCACTGATAATTAATTAATTGCACTGTTGCACGAGCCCGAGGCGGAAGGGATATTGACATTGGTTAAATGAAACCAGGGGCAGCACGCAGATTCATAAGGCATGAACAGGGCGTTGTTTGGAATTGCTTCCAATTTAGGAGCATTGGTGTAGAGTTGACCAGTCAAGCTACAAGGGAAGTCCGGCCGGACGAGAGTGAATTTCGAGTCTTTTAAATTGCGGTTTCAGCTTTGCAATTTGTTAAGAACTGCGCATTCACCTCTGATCAGTTAGCTGAATTCTCTCAAGTTTCTAAGGTTTCATTCATTTTCCATGGCTCCCTTTCCTAAGCTATCTTCTCGGATGCAAGAGCGATACTTGGAACACTTCCAGTCGTGGGTGCGGAACCACACGAGGCAAAACAAGGGGTTTTTCGAAGGCTGTTACGGGATGAAATCTGTTTGGGCTTTGAAGGAGCTCATGCAGTTGGGATCTTTTGAGAGCCGCGTCTCGTTTCACAGGATGTACGGAGGAATGTGTACAACTTTTCGTACAACGAAATCACTCCTACGTTTGAAGATTTTCGGGCCATGCAGGAGGACCTGAGACGGAACTAGTTCTTCCGTATCTTTGGTGGCATGGCCCTTTGTTGAGAAGCTAGTGTCTTTGCTTGGTATCTCGTTGGAGAAGCATACGGGATGCGATAATGAATGCGATTATGTCGACATTTCGGGGCCCAGAAAGATTTATCGTAGGCCGAGGGAGCGTCTTTGCGTGGGACGTGTTTGCTCTGTGCGCGATCGCTACTGTTCACGTTCACGTCCCACAGGTGTGTGCCATCACGAGTGTCTTGGACACAGTGAGCGGTGCCGAAATGGGGGAGACATCGTGCCATTGGTCTTGGGCGAGACGTTCCTGGGCATAGGTCGGATGGCGACCGGTAACCGATACATGTGGGGAGGGAGTCCCGCTATGCTTACCATGTGGTTGAGAGAGAGGTTGCAGATGATGCCCGAGGTGCCAATGTCTTGTGATGCTTGGTCCTTCTCTCGAAGCCCTCTGGTGATTGGGGGCAATCAGGCTGAGCTGGAGCTCTGGATGGCCAGACTTTGCATGCATCACTTACGATGGTGGGTTCCCCACTAGAAGTTACAGACTTGTCGGACCGCTCAAGAGGGTCTATTGGTTGTCAGAGTGCCGGGGCTGTCTCAGACGTCTTTCTATATTCCATCGTTGGTGATGCGATAGTACGGGCTGGAGCAGGTGCCATTGACGGGTTTAGCTCATGCTCCTACCTTTGAGGTGGGATCTCTGCTGATGGAAGATCCTTCGACGCTATCGCTGCTCACACGGTGGTGGCAATACACGTCCTTTCCTGCCAGGGTTCTCTTTCACCGAAGAGGGGGCACTGTTCTGTCGACGCAGTATCTGAACTGGTACGAAGAGTGTATAGGGGAGACACAGATGGCTATCTTGTGGAGACAGGATGAGTTGTTGGGTGCTGGCCACCTTGACAGCTCGACCTTGAGGAGGACTAAAGCGGGGGCTAACCCTCGGAATCGCACTGGGAATGACATGGCTGACTATGAGGCAAATGCTGATCGGGAGGCCAATCAAAGCATGGTCATGATGGCTCGAATCGAGGCAGCTCGAGACAGAGCTAGGGAGAGGGCTGCGTTGACAGCTACATGTTTGACGGAGGCGTCGGGAAGGGTCCCTGAGCCAGGTAGAAGGACTATTGGATTATTCCCTGTGAAGGTGAAGAATACTCGCCGTGGAAAAGGGAAGGGGAAGAAGGATGAAGGACCAAGTACGGGAAACTAGGTTGACCTTGCTGTCCAGAGTATCCACCCAATGTCATTGCAGACACATTAACGGATTAATGTTTTATTGTAGTTTTGCTAGCGTGTAGCGAGTCAAGAGTTGACCGTGCTTGAACTCATCAAAGATTGTTTTAACCGTAATGAATTTGTAGGTTAAATGAAAAGAGTTTTTCGAAACACAAGCAATTGATGCTTATTGTATATTTTTTTTTGTTTTTTTAGACCGAACCAATGATGGCTGCCTACGTTCCCCTTTTACAATTGGACTAAGGGGCTCAGGTCACCGTAGTTCGACACTTTAGGTGAATTTGAGAAAAACAAAGACAAAAGAAGTGCGACCCTGCTTTTTACCTGGATCATTAGCGGGAATATATCCAGTTGGGTATTACTCTTTTAGCACTTTAATTTTACTTAGGGGTGGTGTATGGGGAAGGCGAGTTGACTCATGCTCTTCCTCAAACGAAGTATCTACGGAGCTTGCTTCTGTTCACGGGGTTAACGATAGGGTTTCCGTCCAAGTCTGCTAACTTCATGGCTCCTCCGGAGAAGATTCTTTGTACCACGAACGGTCCTATCCAGGTAGGCTCCCACTTTCCGAGGGGATTGGTTTGCGTAGGAGGCTTTTCCTTTAGCACCAAGTCGCCTTCTCTGATGTCTCGGATCTTGACTTTCTTGTCGAATGCTCAGGCCATTCTGCTCTGGTAGGCTCGAGTGTGTTCCATGGCTTTCAATCTACGCTCGTCGAGTAGAGCGAGTTCATCGTGACGGCTCTGTAGCCATTCGACTTTATTGATCCCGTTTTCCAAGAGGACCCGGAGGGATGGAATTTCCAATTCCACGGGTAACATTGCTTCCATTCCGTAGGTAAGTGCGAACGGAGTCTCCCCTGTAGCGGTTCTGACGGATGTTCAGTATCCCCAGAGGGCTAAATGTAGATTTTCGGGACAGTCCCGACCTCTGGTGGTCATCTTCCTGATTATCATGGTGAGAGTCTTGTTGGCTGCCTCTACTGCACCATTGGTTTGTGGTCTGTAAGGAGAAGATTTGTGACATGTGACTCTGAATTCGGTTAGAAGTTGGTCACAATCTCCTTCGAAGTGGGTCCCATTGTCAGATATGATCTCGTTGGGCACCCCGTATCGGCACATGATGTTCTCTCGGATGAACTCGGCCACCTTCTTAGAATTCAGTACCTTGTACGATCTGGCTTCTACCCATTTGGTGAAGTAGTCGACTGCGACTAAAATGAACTCGTGACCATTGCTCCCTGGTGGAGTGATCTTGCCGATGATGTCGATTCCCCATGTGGCGAAAGGCCATGGTGTAGTCATGCAATAGAGTTCGTGAGGAGGGATGTGATTGAGGTTGGAGAACCGTTGACATTTGTCGCATCTTCGGACGAACTGGATGCAGTCAGTTTCCATCGATATCCAATAGTATCCCATACGGAGAATGATCTGTGTCAATGCTCGGGCGTTCATGTGCGGACCGCAGGTTCTGTTGTGAACTTCGTTCATTAGCTCGCTGGATTTTTCTTTGTTTACACACCGAAGGAGTGGCCCTTGGTGGCGTTTCTTGTACAACATACCCCCCAGAATGACGAAATGGGATGCCAGGCATTTTAATGCCATCATGTTTTTGGCTTTGATCCCCTCTTTGTATTTTCCATCTTCATTTGTGAAGGAAGCTTCTCCATTTTGGAGGTACTGGTAAATTTGATTATACCAGGGTTCGTCGATCGTTTCCTTTTTTATTTCGATCTCATATCAATAGGCGGGTGTTTCCCGTCTGCCTATTCTGAGGGATTTTACTGCTTTTCCATCAAGAATTTCGACAAGAGAGGCGAGGGTTGCCAGGGCGTCTGCGAAGCGGTTCCTGTCTCTTGGCAAATAATGAAAAGAGATGTCCTTGAACTGAGCAATGAGCTCCTCCATGTACGTGTGGTACTTCTGGAGGCCAGAATCTACCGTCTTCCATTTGTTGGACACTTGATTGATGATCAATGCTGAGTCTCCGTACACATCCAGTTCTGAGATGTTGCGCTCGAGGGCGGCTTCCAGACCGGCTGCACAAGCTTCGTATTCTGCTGCATTGTTGGTTGTTTCAAAATTCAACTTGATGGCTATGGGAGTGTGCTCATCCTTGGGATCGACAAGTAGCATTCCAATACCATTCCCCTTCTTGTTAGCTACCCCATCAAAGAAGAGTTGCCAGCGGTTTGCGCTGTCCAGCGAAAAGATTCCGTCATCCGAAAATTGCGGATCAGGACCCTTAGGTTCACTGCTCGGGAAGTCGGCTAGCTGATCTGCCATTACTCTGCCCTTTGTTGATTTTTTGACCATGTACTTGATGTCGAACTCAGCCAGGAAGAATGACCACTTGGCTAGTCGCATTGACAGGGATGGCTTGTTAAAGAGATATTGGACGGGGTCCATTTTGGAGACCAGGAGCACTGAATGTGACTGCATGTAGTGTTTCAGTTTCCCGACTACCCATACCAAGGCGGTACAAGTTTTCTCTAATCTTTGAGTAGTGAGTTCACTTCCTTGAAGCTTCCGACTTACGAAGTAGATTGCATGCTCAACCTTGGAATCTTTTACGTTCTTGTGCCATCATTGCTCCAATTGACATGTCATTCTTGTCGAGATATAGGAGTAGTGGCTTGTCTTCATGTCGCGGGCACGTAATTGGGGGATTCACCAAGTAGGTCTTGATTTTCTCGAAAGCCGTCGGCACTCGGCGTCCCGGTTGATGTCGGCATTCTTCTTCATCGGTTTGAATATGGGCTCACGAGAGAGATGTCAAGCTGGTTGATGAAGCGGCCCGTGTGCGAAGTCTTCCCATAAAACTTTTCACTTACGTCGAGTGCGAGGCGGCTTCATGTCGATGATGGCCTTGATTTTCTTGGGATCGGCTTCGATACCCCTTTACGTAACCATGTACCCCGGTACCTTTCCGCGCTTGACGCCGAAGGTGCACTTCGCGAGGTTCAATCTCATGGAGTGCTTTTTGAGTACATTGAAGAACTTTCTCGGATCTGTCATGTCTTTGCATGTATGATCCTCTGGGTGGATGATCATGTCGTCGACATAAACTTCGATTTCCTTGTGAATCATGTCATGGAAGAGGGTTGTTGCAGCCCGCTGGTAAGTAGCCCCAGCGTTCTTCAAGCCGAACGGCATGACCGTGTAGCAATATATCCCCCACGGAGTGGTGAAAGCAGTCTTGGCTTGATCCTCCTCGATCATTTTGATCTGGTTGTATCCAGCGAACCCGTCCATGAAGGACTTTACTTCGAAATTTGTCATGGTGTCGACCAGCATGTCGATGTTAGGCAGTGGGAAATCATCTTTAGGGCTGGCCTTGTTGAGATCCCGAAAATCCACACAGCATCTGACCTTTCCATTGGCCTTGGTGACCGTCACGATGTTGGAGAGCCAAGTCGGGTACTCAATCACTCTTATGAAACCAACTCGGAGCATTTTCTCAATCTCTTCTTTAACTTGCAAGGACCACTCTAGCTTGATCTTGCGCAGCTTCTACTTGACAGGCTTGGATTCGGGATCCAGGGGAATTCTGTGCTCCACGATCGAGGGATCGAGTCCTGGCATGTCCTGGTATGACCAGGCGAACACGTCAACATACTCCCGGAGGAGGTCTATCAGGGCTTCTTTTACGCATTGGCGAAGAAAGCGCCCACTGTGTCTCTTTAGGCTCTTGCACCTGACCCCGGAGTTCACTTTGGTCATAACCTTTTCGGCGGCTTGGGCCCGGTTGTCCTCTTGGTCAACTACACGCGAGAACTTCTCTAATGTATTGTTCATTTTAAGTAATGTGCGCTTCTTTATCAATTGAGTTATTAACGTCTTTTAAGTTGTTTGTTAACTTATCAGTTGTTAAAGTGGCAATGAGGGGATACTCCGAAAGGTCAGACTTTTCATTAAACGAGAACGGAGATACATGGTTGGCTACATTGCCATAGTCCTCCGGCGTAAGGCCATTGGATGACTCGGAAGGGCTGGACTCGACAAGGGCGGCTCAAAGGGTTTGAGACCGGGTTTAGGGAGATGTGGGTGCGGGCCCGGCTTGTCTTCCGATTACACTGGCTTTCCCTTGGTCGGTGAAAGTTACCCAATTCTTCGATGGCATTCTTTGGATGCTTGGTGAGGGTACGGGGATCGAGAGGCTTGGCCTGCTGTCCCAATCATGGCAATCATCTTGTTTTTGAGCCCAGTCAATCGGGTTCGACACCTCCATGACTTCTTCAAAAGACTACGTAGAGTTGGTCCAAAGAGCGTCTTCTATGAATTTTGGTTCCTTCTGCTTTGGAGTTACTGTCTCGAATGTGGCCTCGGCGGCTGATCCAAACAATCTGTTTCCCATGGAGAGTACCCTGAGCTGCTCCTCCAAGTCTGGGATTCCCTTGAATGTGTACTCGTGCTGGACTGTGGTGGCCATTGGTCCAGGTAGAGCTGTGATGTCGAGGAATGCTCCCCTTATCGGATTAGCTTTAAGTCCTCTGAAGCGCTTGAGGTCCCGTGCTAGCTGTTTCATCCTTTCTGTAGTCTCGGTGCTGACTATCCCTGCTTCTTTCTCATCTTCATCAGTTCCACTGTCGGTCCCCTCAGTTCTGCTGTCGGTTCCAATGTCGGTCTCCTCAGTTCTGCTGTTGGTTCCCCTGTCGGTCCCCTTAGTTCTGCTGTCTGTTCCCCTATCGGCCCCTCAGTTCTGCTGTTGGTTCCCTTGGTGAAGTAATGAGCGAGGTTGAAACTGTAAGGTCGGAGGTTAGGTGTGCCGTCGGAGGTTCCCCTTTTGCGGGCTGCTTCCATGGTGCGGGCGAGCCTTTTGTTTTCCTTGATGTCTGCTGGTGTTGGCACATAGCCAAGCCCCTGGACCGTGGTGTGGTCCTTGACTTCGATGACTTGGTGTTGGCCCTGTAACCTTTTGCCGAGCCCCAGTCCTGGGATGAAGTTCATGAGTTTCATCATCTTCATGGCAGGAGGGTTCTTGTCGTGAGACAGTGGAAGGTCCACGTTGCATATTTGGATCTTGGAGGTCTCCAGAGTGAATCCGGTTAATGCCATGTCGTCATCATGCTTGATTTCTAACACTGGGATATCGTTGGTGCTGGTCCCCTCGGTGGTGGCCAGCGTCGCCGTAGGCGTGGTTAGCTCGTTGCCTTGCATGAACTTGAGGCACTGATGAAGGGTGGATGCCACGCCATTTATCTGATGCAGCCAGGGACGCCCCAGGATGGCTGTGAAAGTGATTAGAATGTCCAACACTTGAAATTCGGTGGGAATCATCTGCTTACCGAACCAAATATTAAGAGTAGCAACCCCGAAAACTGTACGGGAAGTAGAGTCATAGGCCTTGACAGTGTGGACTGAAGGCTTTAAATCTGTAGGCTTGATGTCAAGCAGGTCCATCATCTTGGCGGGCAAGACATTCATTCCAGAACCTCCGTCTACCAACACGCGGGAAAGCGACGCTCGTCCAGTGGGCTTTGTGATGTAGAGCGGCTCATTGTGATCGGCCCCCAAATTTTGGAAGGTCCAAATACTGTGAAGGTGATAATGTTGCCATAGTGGATGTTGTCGATCATCGAATGACTTCATGCGGGGTTGCGTCCATGGGGACCATGGTACGGGCCAGAGCTTTCCTCTAGCTTGAGCTTGTGAGGATAAGAGGATGTGGCAGGGACGAAAGGGAAATGTTTGCTGAGTACGCTTGGCGAGTGAGGATCGGGTCCTCTTTCGGGGAACTTGCGTCTTCGGAGCTAAGCGGGTTGCGGTTACGGCTCCGCAGCTTTTTAGTGGCCTTAGGTGGTAATGTATGGATTTGACCCGATCGGGTTAGAACGCCGACATCAGGTTTGGTTCCTTACGAGCAGTTTGCTCCCGAGTTGAGCCATAGTTAGAGGAGGATTCTTCGTAGCATAGGGCCATATGTCTTCCCTCAACTCATTGGCTTGTAGACGTATTCCGGGAGCTTCGACGGCTTGACGGATTCTGTCCCAGGATCTTGGCTTGGGTGCCTTTGCGGGGAGGTAGTTTACGGATTGTCGCAGCTGTTCGAACGTCAGTGCACAACAGTGGTTACTGAATGACGTGCGTTGCTTGACCCTCGGGGAGTTTGGAGAGTTCTGGCTCAAGCGAACGGTCTCCTTGATCTCTTCACGGTATATCGCGTTCCTTTCCTTCTTCTTGAGCATACTCGGGGCATTACGGAGTTGGGTGCAGCGATATTCATGGTTTGCTAATTTTCCTCCGCTCTTGGCCCAGATCAACTTTCTTGCAGCGGAGCCTGCGTCGAGAGTTAGTGCCTGCGTTTCCTCCCATGTGAGAATAGCCAGTGCTTCTTTGAACTGCGTGCGGCAGTCTAGGTAAACCTCCATCGGGGAGAGTTTTCCCTTCTACTTTATTTGAGTGGCGGGTATGTCGGAAGGTGAGTACACGGCTTCCCCGAACATCGGCCCATGTGGGTTCTTTGTCCCGAGTTGATCGTTTCTGTAAACGAATGCCGCAGTCTATGGAATTTCCCTGAGTAGTTGCTCGAGACGAATTTCCATCTTCCTCTTGTTTTTAAATAGACCTTCCTCCCTAAGTTGACTTTTAAGTTTGAGTGCGGAAATGATCCGTCCCCATCCTCCCAGGACCCTTGGGATTCCAGTTTTGTTGACCTCATGCCCGACTTGGAAGAGAATGGTTTCATCGTCTTCGTCGTTGCTTTCATGGAGAACTTGCTTTCCTCGGGGAGGTAAGCGCTGAGATTTGTTCTGCCGTTCCATTCCATCTCCTAGGTCATCGGGACCGTTGACCACCCTCGCCTGGCAGAGGGGGTTGGATGAGAACAGACGGTAGTCGATGAAGTTGCCGTGAGCAAAACCCCTGAGGTCGCACTAGTCTAGAATGGCCTCTAGCTTTCTGTCTGAAGCTGCTTGTGACACTTTAAGGGCTCGGTCCCTGTCGGTCTTTTGAGCTTGGTTTTCGTCCCAGGGACGGTTTTCTTGAGCGGCTAGTTCCATGAGGGCTTTCCTTGCGAGGGCTAAACAGTCTCCGTAGGTACGCACCGTCTGGCTAGTGTCCAGAACTGTGATCACATCCAAATCTCCGAATGGCGGAAACACTTGGATGATGTTGACGAAGGAAATCGGACTGGGACATTCCATGCGGCCTTCCTTGATCTCGGTTACCAAGAAATTTGGCCATATCTGCTTGATTGAACACACGGGAGTGTTGAATTCTGCAATGTTGACAGTCTCGTGATCTCGCTTGATTGCCAAGTCTATCAGAGCTAGCAGTCTGCTGGCGGGATGTCTGAATCCGTGGCCGTGACGGCTGGGAGCGAGAATTGAACTGGAGCATGTTGATCTTGAGGTGGTCATTTCCGCGTCGAAAGGCGGCTACTGTCTTGCGGGGAAGACCTTCTGAGATGTTTTCGGGGTGGGCTGCAGAAAGTGTTCCGAGGTTGATCGACTTGTGACGGGGGTGAGGAGCTTGGTCTCCTTGGCTGTTGCCCTTGGCCTTGGCGGCGCTTGTGGCTTTAAGCTTGGCGACGGCACGGGCCGGTTGCAGCTGGGGCGAGTACTCGGAAGTGATGATGAGCTCGAGCTCGGTTAGCCGGGGCCTCGTTTACCATGAGGGTAACTTTGGCGTTGCGAGAATCGACGATAAGGACCGGATCCTTGGTATCATCGGGATATCTGGAATAGATGATGTTGATGAAGTCGTCGCCGATCACTTGATCGAGAGGATTCTTCGTCGTGTCAACCAGTAGCTTCCAATTGTCGGATAGCCGCCAGTCTTGGACGTTGAGCTTGACAATCTCCATGGTATTGGAGCTTTGGTCATAGGTGACACGATCGGAGCAGTGCCGTCCTCGGCGAGCATGTGAATGCGAGGTGCCCGCGGGTCTACCGCGTCCTCGACTCCGGAGAGTCCCGATTCGTAAATCGTCGATGGCTCAACCCAAACGTAGGGACGTATTGCGTCCGGGTGCGTTCTTTGGAGCTGCTAGAAAAACATCATGCCCTTCACCGGAGAAGAGGGGTGCGGCGGGTAGTTCCTCATGGAGGACATCCCATACCACTTCCATGCATTCATCACGAGAATGACTGGTGATTGCTTGTTGACTTTTATCACGAAGATCTCTTCACTGGCGGGGCGAGAGTTGGCTTGAAGAATGCGACGAATCTCCGATTGGAGACGGGGTTTACGTGCCCGCATCATGGCGATGCTCAGTGTTTCTTTCCAGTCTGCCTCCAAATGGTGGAAACGACAGTTAAACTTGATGTATCGGATTTAGCTTCGAGTGCACTTTGCTCGAGTACGTTTACATAGTTAGCATCTCCGGACTACGAGGGATTACGATGAGATTTGCCCCGATAGTCCACAGTCGGTTTGAAGTAGGTAGACCCGGTGCACTGCGGGCACGCTTGGCAGCTCTGTCTCTCCTTCGTTTCCTATGAGGAAGCTGTCCCCTCGATGACTTCAAGATCTCCCTGCCGGTTAATGAACTTAACGAACTGATGGAGAGTGGAAGCTATGGCTTTCATGTGAGGCAGCCAAGGGCGTCCTAACAGAGCCGTGAATTCGGATGGAATGTCCATCACGTGGAATTTTGCTGGCACCATTTGGGTTTCGAACCAGAGTTCCAGAGTCACCGTTCCCAGGATGGGACGAGACGTGCTGTCATAAGCCTTGATAGTCCGAGTTGACGGATTCAGATGGCTTTCGTTGATGCGCAGGGCTCGCATCATGCTGAGAGGGAGAACGTTAACGGCTGACCCATTGTCTACCAATACTCCGGGGAGTGTTATGGTGTTGAGCTTGAGAGTGATATACAGAGCTTCATTGTGCCCCGAGGCATCTCTCGGTAGGTCTTCGTCACAGAACGTGATCATACTGCCATACAGTCAGGAATCGTAGATCTGGTCTCTATCCGGAGAAGGAGAGTCATCAAGCCATCTGTTTCCTGTCTTCCTCTTGCGAGGTAAAGCCTTTGCTGGAGCCTCGAGATTGTGTTAAGGCTGTTTTTGACGGTTGTCGCCCTTGGTTAGCACGTTGATCGAGTGCGAGTGCCAAGCTGACTTTGATCTTCCTTTGCCGGTCCGAGCTTGGAAGCTGGACAAATTGAATCTTAGCTGATCTCGCGGGGGGTTAGGCTTCTGACTGGCAGTAAGATTGTCAAAATCTGAGGTATTTCGGTGTCCCAAGGTCTAAACTCTGGTGTCAGCAGGACTTTTTGGCTTTCCCACCCCTGTCTGATCTAAGGCTACATAGCCTGGAGGAAGGGAGGACTGGCTGGAGTAGAGTACGTAGTATCCGAACTTCCCAGATGGCTCTCCGAGATTACCCACACTGGTGTCTCCAGCTTCGTATCTTTCTCTCAGTTGCTATTGAGAGGACTTCTTCTTCTGTTTTCTCGGAGGATTGCTCCGGACCATATCTTGGGACTCGTACTCCAGGCAGGCGGAGCAGTTACAAACATCGTAGCTGATGTGGACATTTGATGAGGACCCGGCTGGAAGAGGCGGAGGGACTGGCTCTGCGGCAATCTTCTTGGGCACCCACTCAATGGAATTCACATGCGTTGTTGTTGTTCGGAAAAGGGTTTCCGATCGTATTGGGCCCACGGGGCGCTCCAACTTTCCTTCCTCTATCAAGTTCTAAATTTCGTATCGTAACCCCACGCGGCTTGTCGGTGGTAATGGCCGCGATGATCTCGATGGAAGGCGCATGAAGTACTTGCTCTTGTCGGCGTTGACTACGGGATTCTTGGGTTTGTAATTTGCAGCGGGTTTAAGGAGAACTTCCTTGATTAACCCTTCCAAAGCATCTTGCTCGGTGGCATGTCCAACTTGTCGAAGTGTACGGAAGGCGCTTACAGTAGAATTGTTGCTTTGTGGGGCTGGGTTTTTGTTGCCCGATTATTTGTCCCCTGATGGATGTAGTTGACAGACGTATCTTTCCCTTTGTCGGGGGCCGGTGCGGGATTGAATGCAACTGCCGATCGGTATCTGTATGGCTGTGCAGTAGCCAACTTTTCCTTGAGATTCTTCTCGAACTGTGAGCTGACATTGACCATAGCCGGAGATGCAGGAAGAAATGATGGCCCGATGAGAGTTCGATGGACGGTCTTAGCGGGACTTGAAGATCCGCATCCTATTCATCCTTGGAGAGTGGCTCCATGATCTCGGAGAGTTTCCAACTCCACCTCTTATAGAATTCTCCGACGCTTTCGTCCGCTTTCTGCTATGTGGTGATTAAGTCCTCGCGACTCGTTTCCCACTCTAAGTTGGATCGGTACCGTTCCAAGAAGATGTTACTGATCTGATCCCAGGTGTGGCGATCCGCAGGCTTGACCCTCAGAAACCATCGTAACGCTAAACTTTTGAGCGTATGCTGGAAGTGGTCGGCCATTTGCTGGAGGGTTGCTCCTTTCGCTCTCATACCGAGAACATAGGTGTCGACATGCGTTTGAGGACATTCGGTTCTGTCGAATCGGTCCATCTCCGGCATTCGGAACTTGGCAGGGAGAGACGTGACCATTCCCGGATCTGTGGATTTGAGCGTTTCTTGCTTTGAGCTGCTCATGGTGGCTTTCAGGTCTTTCATCTGTTCGACCATCCAGGCCAAGGTTGGGTCCAGTGGTGGACTGTGAGGCTCGGCGCCGGGTGCTACCACGTGAGCGGTAGTGATTGGAGGTGGAAGGCTTGATAAATGAGAATATATGGGGGCCTTTTCTGAACTGTATCGGGGTTTGTCCCCGATGTTTTGGGATTCGTGTATAGGCAATGGCACGAACCCGAAAGGGTATTGAAGGATATTGGCATCTGTCTGAGATGGTCCAGTGGTGCGCTGGTGGTATTGAGTGATGGGAGTAGCACTGGCTTGGCCAAATATGACAGGGTTGCCCTGGGAGGCGGCAACGTGAAGCCTAGGTAGGCTGTTTCCTTGGTTCGAAGGAATCCCGTAAGTTGGCGGGAGAGGAACCTGGTTGAAGGTTTGGGGAGCTGGTTTCGGGGAATCGTCATCCTCGACCAGGATAAAAGTACCGTCTGACTGGGGGATAGCTGCTATACCTCGGTCATTCAGAAGCTGTACCACGAAATTCTGCTGATCTTCTTTCTGCCTCTTGTGAACCTCACAAGCCCGGATGGCTTCTTCCAATGTCATATCTGTTACCGGTGGCGGGGGTCCTTCCCCATCACGATTTCTCGGTGAGCTAGACATGTCAGAAATTCTAGCTGAGGGAACTGAGGGAACCGAAGAACCTGCGACGCCGCCGTGACGGTGATTACTCGCAAGGCGCCGACCCGGAAATCTCAACCACTTTTGCTGCAGGGAACGAAAGGCAGGGTTTAGGCTTCGGAAAGAGGGATTTGGATCAAGGTTTCGGGCTTGTGCAATGTGCAGTTACCGATTACTATTTACTTAAAGCGCGTTTTCTTAGAGTCCTAATTGTTTGGAAAAGAGGAAGTCTTCTTTTTCGCAACTAATCTTAGAGCTCTAATCAGTGGATCTCGTCACTACGCTTATAAGCCCCTCGTTTCCATTTGTAGATCATCTTTCTCGGGACCGACTATCCCGAGCGAGGTCCTATAAGGCAAGCGAGTTCCACCAGCAAAGGAAAAAGTGAACTTAAGGCTAGCTGATCACGCAAACTTCCAACGTATGTGACGCACGGGCCACAGTCGAAGTCAACATCCTTAAGTTAAGGCGGGGATCGTGCCAAAATTTCGGCATGACCTCTCCTGACTCACTTGTACGAGGGACCTTAGCTTTTGGCGTTGGCCAAGTTGTGGTTGGCACGGTACATACGGTGAGGTTTGGTGACACGGTGTCATATTGAACCTTCGGGTATATTTTTTGGCAGAGCTCCGCGTCAAAGTCAAGGCTGAAAAGCTCAAGACTTCGGGTCGGGAACGACCTTCGGTCTCAACCTCTCGAGCTTGACTCGGGGTGGAACCCGGCGTAAAAAACATACACTTAGGCTTTATGACACGAACTAAGCCAAAAACCAACCGGGGTTTTCGACGAAGTGTGACACAAAGAGTGCATGGCTTACACGGGCTAGGATGGGCTGTTTGGGACGACCCCGTGCGCCCTCGAAAGGTGTCTAGCAGACCAACCGAGGTGCAACTGATAAGGCCATCCCGGGTTACGAGTCGTAGTGTGCAGTGTACCGAGGCAGCAAGTACACGTGGAGTGCGGTGTACCGAGGCAGCAAGTGCGAGTAGTGTGCGGTCACTAAAATTCTTTTTCTGAGTAAAACAGAGATTTTTCAGAATGTGTCTTAAAGAATTTTGATGCGCAGTTCAAAAGATAGCATGAAAATCAAACATGAATGGGGATGCACAAACATGGTATGATTTTGAAAAGACGACAATGTAATGCCTTTGAAAAAACCGTTCGAGGTTTAAAGTAACACACGCACACGAAAACGAGGAAGGGTAAATGAAAGTTTGACCCACGGAAGGCTTTTTAGAAAACAACAGTAGTTTTGAAAAAAGTATCCTATTCCCCAGCGGAGTCGCCAACTGAAATTACCCGGGATTTCTCGCGGACGCGAAACGCGGTTGTCTTTCGCGGAGGGTTGGTGTCTGAGACCTCGCTTCATGGGAAGGAAATGAGGAGTCGCCACACGATTTTGTATTTTGAGCCCAAACGTTGAGAAACGGCTTTTGTGAAAATGGTGTCGTTTTTATTGGTAGCAAAAACTTAGGAAAAGGCTTTGAAAACAGGGGATCATTTTTATTGGTAGCAAAAACGAGTAAAAAGCTATTTAGTTCCAGAGATTGTTAGGTTCGGAGGTCATGTTACGTTTCGAGAAGAGTATTACGAGATCACCCGAAACGCCTCGTATGACGAGTCTTTCTACCTTTCTCGAAATCGTGTGTGTGTGTGTGTGTTTTGAAATGGGGGGCTTGAATGACAAGCTTAATCCTGATTTGAATGTCAAACGTTGATTAGGTGACTTTGTTTGAAAAGACGAGCGTTTGAATGACAAACGTCGGTTTGAGACGGAAATGAGCATTTGCGTGGCAAACGTCGATTTTGAGTTTGAAATGAGCGTTTGCGTGGCAAACGTCGATTTTGAGTTTGAAAAGGAGTTCGAAGGTCGAACTCCGGTTTTTGAACCGGGCGAGTCATTGTTAACGATTTTTACGGGAAAAAGCGTATTAAATGATGTTGAATGTCAAAAGTCGGCTTTTAATTTGAAGATGAGCGTTTGGATGCCAAACGTCATTTCGCGCATTTTTGAAAGAGAGTTCGAAGGACGAACTCCAGTTTTGAACCGGGCATTACATTGTTAACGATTTTTACGGGAAAAAGCGTATTAAATGATTTGCAATCAACGGATCGGGTTGCGACTCGGACTTTTGAAAAGTAAATACTATCACGATCCAAACGGGTCAGACTTATAAATGACAGTATTTAAATGCGGTATCGACGGAATCGAACGATCCGGAATCGTAAATGACGATCGACGAGCCAAACGACTCGGAATTGTAAATGACGATCGACGAGCCAAAACGGCTCGGAGTTGTAAAGTTGCATGAAATGTAAAGGACGTTCGACGGATCAAACGGTCCGGAATGGTAAATGACAGAAAGGTAAATGACGATCGACGGATCGATCGATCAGGAGTTGTAAATGACAAAAAAGTAAATGGAACGCGGTCGAAACGCCGTTTTAACCCGTGATTACTTCTCTTACGGGAAGAGAAGAGGATCGAGGGGCTAAAACGTATCGGACCCCGTTAGACGGAGGCGTCTACATTTCAATAACGTTGTTCGAAACGGTTGTAGCGACTGGCGCATAAACCGAGACGAAACGAGAGATTAGAGAGAGGGAGTTATACCTATGGCTAGGGTCGACTCCTTTGGCTCGGGGGGTGTATACGGGATACGAAAAGTAGTTTGGAACGGCGTTTCGGAGTGGAGGAGGACATATTTGATCGAAATACGGAGTTTTCATGCAAAACGAGGTAAAACCGGGCTCGAGAAGGAGGAGAACCAGTTTAGGCCGTGAGTTTCTTGGTGAAAGGGGTGAATTTTTGTTATTACAAATGGATTTGACAGCCTCTCTATTTATAGGTGAAATTTCAGTAGGAGCCCGGACGGACTTAGACTGAAATCCAGGGGGTTTTGTGGTATTTTGGAATTTTGAGGGACTTGCTGGCAATTTCTGAAAGTCTGCAAAGGGAGTCCGGCCGGACTGAGACTGTATACCAGGGGTATTTTAGTCTTTTGGCCTTGATTTTTGATTGAAAGGTGACTAGAGGGAGGTGGCATGCTTGCCACGCGTCCCATGAGTCACCAGCCATGTGGGAGTTCGTTTTCGGGTCCCAATTTTGTCCCTTTTTTAAAATAACAGTTCGGAAAATGTCCGAAATGCCCCCGGAAAGTGCGTTTTTTTCAGGAAAAGCCGTACTTTCACGTGCGATGACGTGTGTTAAGTACGTTTCGACGTTGGGATGCTCGGGGCAGTCCCGGGACGTCTCGTTGGCATGGCAACGGGGAGCTTAACGGGTTCCGGTTAGCCTGGAGCGGGCCAGTTAACAGATTCCGGTTAAGTTTCTAACGGATTTTGACAATCCGGATTTGGGTACTTACAGTGTACAAAGACCATTATGCCAGTACTCGATCGCGGACAAGATACTCTGTCCTGTCCGCGTGATATCACCAAGAAAAAGTGGATATAGATGCAAGTGGGGACAAAGGCCAAAGTCCGGACCCACTAAATGCGCGAAGGCCTTTTTTAATGCCGTTACTCGCATGCCTGTATGTGTCAAAGGTCAATATATGAGCCCGCTTACATGATCGCCACAAGACCCTCACAAAAAACTCATGAAGTTTTGAATAAAGGGTCAAACCGCGTGAACCACCAATCGTGGATACAGATGCCGGTAGGTTAATGGGCCAATATGCCCCTACTTACTGTTGCGTAGAATATTGCCTCACGGCCACACTCTACATGCCCTATGAAAGTAGCTTGCCTTGGCGCTTTTAACTTACACCAAGGATCGCAAGTTCGGAATATAAGTGTAAATGGATGGGAGTGATCAAGGGAGTTTAAAAAAGCCAAATAGACAAATTGGGTTAAGACCTCAAAATTTGTCCCAAGGCCAAACAAACACGATCATAGAGAAATAGGGCTAATTGTCACAAAAAATCCAAGAGATTTTGAATACAGAGTTAGGAAAATTCAAAAACGCGGGCAAAAGGCCTACTATGCCTCTGACCGCGGAAGAGAGTCTAAAAATTAATTGTTCCAAGTCGAAACGCTGGAAAAAGGAAAAGCAAAAATGCAAGTACCAAGGTACTCAAGTATTGCCAACACTTAAAACAGCCTAAAAAGACAAGGCAATTAAGAGAAAATACTTCTATTAATAGATAAAAAATGATTACAAAAATCCTACAAATCTATTACAACAAGAAGAAAACAAAAATCCTAAGCTAAAGGAGTTGAGTCCTTGGGATCATTGGTAGCGTTATTCATGGCCGCTTCAGAGGCCGGTGTTGGAGAAGGAAGGTTGTTCGTCACGGTCAGGTCGGTGATGACCGGAGAAGTGATGGGATCCGTGGAGACTGGGGTAGGAGCTGGCCGCGAAGGGAAAAGATCACTAATTGCTGGCCCATTGGGGAAAACGCGAGCAGCAGCTTCCTCATATGATAGCCCCTCATCCCCGAACCTCAGGGTGTCTATGTCACCAATGAGGCCGGTGGCAGTGACCTTGGCCACAGGAGGCAGGGAGACTGCCACTGCAAGCTCCAAGTTCTTGACCTCATCCTCGGAAAGAGGGACTAGTGCATGACCGGGCAGGCACACAGCGTCAGTAGCAATGAGTGAGCCTATTAAGGCCATCTGCTGAGCTGAGAACTTTCCCGTAGCAGCAAAATTCCGTATCTGCGTTCGGCAAGCGGCCTCGTACTGGGCAGAGCCTTCCGTAGTAATCGCGTCCGTGTACTCTTTGGAATTCTTAAACTCCTCCACCGCCTCCTTGCGGGCAGCGAGCAGCACAGCCTCCCTCTCCAACTCGAACTGCTTTAAGGGTAGCACCTGGTCGGAGATCTCATCAACCTTAGCCTCCAGGACTGAGACATGCTTCTGAGAAGCCTCCAGCTTGTCCAAGAGCTCAGCGTTCCTCTTCTCAAGCTTGGACTTGTGCCCGCGGAGCTCATCTCGCTCCCCCTTGGCTTTTTCTAAGCTCTTCTCAACCTCGGTGAGCCGCTCAGAAAAGCCTTTTAGGTCTGCCTCCTTCTCTGTGAGGGAGGTCTCCTTATCAGCCAGGGTGGCGGACAAGGTCTTCACCTTCTCCTCAGCCTTGGCCAGCTTGCAGAGCTTGTCCGCCAGAATCTTGGTCTGCCCTTCTAGCTCGACAGCCATCCCATCGGTGCATTCCCGCAATTGCATGATTTTATTGCCAGCCTGCGAGGAGAACGACAGTGGTCAGAAAAGAATCACAAAGCCCAAATATTGAAATAAATGGATGGACAGGTCTGAACCTTAGTGAAGGCAAGGCCAATATCACCCATCAAGGCAGCCGAATTCTCCTTCATCACTATATTTTTGTAGAAATCCGGGGTGTAGAGCCGGTTCAGAAGACCGATCCCCGCGACGGAGTTATTGGGCCTGCGGGCGTAAAGGTCAATCCCGGTGATGGCGGGCACCCCCTCCAGTTTCTTTCTAACAGCCAGTGCCTCCTCGCGGGTGCTGAGAGAAGCCACTGGGTAGGAAGTGGAGCAGATAGTCCCCCCTCTGAGGGGAGCAGAAGAAGAAATCGAGGCAGGAGTAGTGGAAGAACGGAGTTGTGTTTCCCCACCCCTTTGAGATTTGTACGCCCTCTCCTTGAGCCCCAAGTCAGCCTCCTTCTCAGTCCTCTTCCTGGACTGCTCCCGGTTGTGCTCGGAGGATATTGTGCGGCCAGGAGAACGAGAGTTGCGAACAGTTGATGCCAGAGGAGGACCCATGGGGGGTGGAGGCAGCTCCCCGGTAGTAGGAATTACTTTAGGACCGGTCAGAGTTGAGCCAGTCTTCCTGTTTGCCACGGGCAGAGTGGCATCCTTGCCCGCTGCCCCGCCCAGGGCAGTTTGCCTCTTCGCGGCTTCTTTTTGTTGTGCCCACAGATTTCGGGCCTTTAGCTCAGCAGAGCTCAGTGGAGCCATCAGAAATTATACTCGTCTGGGTCTACTCTGAAAGGAAAAAGGATTGATTAGATGGCAGTTTTTTGTAAAAAAGCAGAAGCAATCAAAGACAGTTCTAAAAAAAGAATAGAGACCAATCCATTCCGGAGGCTCGCATTCAGCGCCCAGCATACAAGTTTTGCAGTAAGCCTCAAACTGGTAAAATTCGTGCACCCTCCAGTCTGGGTCACGAGGCTGGGGCCCTATCTCTACTCTAGGGGCATAGTTGCTATCCTCCCTTCGAGGGGCCACCCCTGAGTAGATTAACAAGGGCTCATAGTCCACAATCGCGCCCACGTCATAAATGGGCTGCACCCCATTGGTGATGTACTTGGCCAAGTGGGTCTCCAAGGCAATGCGAAGAGTCTCGGACAGAGCTGGGTTGGGATATTTAGAAGCGGTCACCTTCATGGGAACAGGATTGGAAGGTTTAGAAAAGACCCAATCGAACCTAGACTCTATGACCAAAATGTTCTTCTGTTTCCATTGGTCAAATTTGTTTTAGGGGGCAGAGAAGGTCCGGGGAGAGTTGTTCTTAGCCATCAGGCCCAGGTTGCCATTGCTGATTTGGTTTTGGTAATAGGCATAAAGCCCAGAAAGGGAGGGTTCGTAGCCCAAAACCCTGCAAACTATTATAAAGGAGACAAGGGCCCTAATGGCATTTGGAGTCAGGTGCATGGGGAGATATCTATTGCAATTAAGGAAGAAGTAGATGAAGGGATCGAGGGGAAGCCTTAGGCCATTCTCGAATTGAGTCCCATAAAAAATGCAGGCCCTATTGTCCTCGCGGACATCTGCTACAGTCTCAAGCCGCAGCTTCTCTTTCCCCTTTATCTGAACGTGGTCAAGAGTGCGGACACGGAATTGTTTGGGGTCAACGTTGTAAGTGGTGTATATCTCTTCTTCCCAGTCTATGGTGGCCACCTCCTTGGCTTTTCTCTTACGGCCTCGGCCAGGATTTGTCTCAACAGCAGGCCTCTTGCCTCAGCCTCGGGCAGGGACCTCCTCCTCAGAATCCTCCTCGAAGGCGTCAACAATTTCTGTTGCCTTCCTGGAGGTGCCCACAGCCATCCAATCCCCCTCATCGCGGTCATCATCCTCGGTCTCTGTGCTCGACGAGCCAAAGAGACCGGTGGATGAACCCCGGGCAGGGGCCACCTCGGGTTCGCTCTCCTTGCCTCCGGCCACCTCACTCTCCAAGGGGTCAAGTTCCTCACTGCTACTCAGTTCGACCATAGGCACAGCAAGGGCCCCGGTCACAGCTTCAGGAAAAATGGTGTTCAGAGGGAGAACATCCAAGGGATTGCTCAGATCCTCGGAGCCCTGTGCCCGCTCCTCACTAGTTTGATTGGGATCCATCAATTCAACCTTCTCCCAGTCAACTATCACTTCAGGGACACAAATCGCTCTCCTCACTACTTCAACAGCGTTCAGAGCCTGATCTCTCTCGCGGGGAAACCTGCACAAAACCCCCATTACAAAATTTCTCAACCTATTTGTATCCCCCAACACCAAAGCATCACTGTTCCTAATAATTATCTTTTTCTTGGCCTCCCACAACCGGGGTGGGACAAAGAGCCCCCACTGATATTTTTCACAGAAATACTGGAAGCACTCCATAGACAGCCTAAGCCAGCCATGAACTACTTTCCTATAAATCCCCCTGTCCGTTTACAAACGGCAAAGGTATCCAGAGTGCTCCCATCCCTTAGTTCTAACGGACGACGGGGGCCAAACTCACGGGTCGTCATCAAAACCCAGAAGAAATAGAAAGAGATGAAGAAGAAACAAAAACAAGATTAACTTACGAGGGTGGATTCGAAGGAAGAAAACACACAAATACGCAGCAAGGATTTCTCTCTCTAAACAGTTTGAAGGTTTGAAGAAGGTAAAAGGGTTTGAGGAAGAAGGGTTTGCTATTTATAAGGCCTCCTTATACGGGTTAACCCGTATTAATTAGCCCACAAACCGTTCCTCGAACCACGAATCGACGCCAAACGTTTGAAATTTCGAAAATTCGCCAGTTAGAATTTATGGCGCCTTCTGGATGGCTGACACGTACCCTTCGTACGTGTCACGCGCTATCTCTTCATCTGCCAAGGGGCCCACTTGCGATCCGGGAGGCAGAGCATTCATGGCGCCTAGAATCTTCCCCACGTGCCTCCCATATGTGCCTATATGCACGGAAGGCAGAGCAAGACCAACGAAAAACACCAATACTGGTGCCCGCTCGAGGAGCGATCTGAGTGAACCAAGATTAGCTAGTAGCTCCTCGCTCAGACCATAAATAATCAAACTTGGAGCTAGGGGCCACTGATGAGCCCGGACCAGCTGGACCGGGTCCCACGCTTGGTCTGGTCCAAGGGACCAGTGACGTGGCACTCCCTAGACCGCCGAAGTCAAGATCGCAGACAGATAGACCCCTGAGGTCAAGACCGCGTTCCTCTCCGCATCATCCTACTCCAGCCCGGAGGGATCCTGACCGCTGGCTTGGTGACCGCAGGAGGTATGACCGCTCCATCCGTGCCCGTGTCAAATACATTTGACCGCGCCTAAGATGTTGACAGCGGGCTCATACCTGCCTCCCGGTTAAATAGCAAGGCTTACTGAGCAAGTTACCTTGCTGGCTCTGACATGCAAGTTGTCGGCTCACTCCCATCGCATTCAATGCGGCTCAGTCAGGCACCTACTATGGCCTTAAATGCGCCGCGCCGAATACACGGCTCCTGTCCCCATCAGCGATATCCCCTCTGACAGAGGATCCTCCTTCCCTGACAGATCCAATCAGATGCGAACACGTGTATGCGGTCAAATACCAAAGTGCCCTTTAGGGCTGACCTCATGGCTTACGTCAGTGAGCAGCTCCCTATTGCCTATAAATAGAATACATTTGTCCCCTTAGACAAGGTAAGTTCCAAATATACACTGTAAGACATATTGCTCTCAAACCCTAAACACTCACACACATTCATGGCATTCCAAGCCTTATTTCTCAGTATTCTTACTCTCATACCCGAGGGCCTGAGTTAGAGTAACATCCAACTTTGACCTTAACGGTGCTTTATTTGTGTTGTGTTCTAGGTACATCAACCATTACACATATCCAGCCAGATATCCTCGAACCGCTCTGACCCTGAAAAGCTTGGCGTCATCACTCCATATGTCTGAGCATATCCCTTCACAACAAGGCGAGCCTTAAGACAAGCCAAAGATCAATCAGGATATACCTTTACAGTATACACCCATTTACACCCAATCGCATGCTTACCTGCTGGTAAATGAACTAAATCCCATATGTCTGATTATGTAAAAGAGCACTCATCTCCCCCTACATAGCCTTCTTCCATCCAGGATTACCTACTGCCTCAGATACAAACTTAGAAATAGGGTAAGACTCAAAGAGATTAATAAACGCACAATGCTCAGAAGATAAACGATTACAAGTAACAAAGTTTGAAATAGGATGTAAGGTACAACTGCGTTTACCTTTTTGAAGGGAAACTGGAACATCAAGATCAGAGGAAGGAGCAACTGTGACTGGATCATGCAACAAAGGGACTGGCTCGGTAGAGGTAGAATCAAGAGGAACATACCTTGATCGAAGAGTGTAAACATGCTCAATAGGAGGCCGAACTATTTGCTGAGTAGGAGTGTGCACAATTCGATAAATGAGAAATGTTATATGTAGTAGTATTCACATATAATACTTGGTCTTCTCCCATATTGAGTTTGTATAGCAACTTTTCATTCATGGTATAAAAGTCTTGTTTTCATTTCTTGTCTTCTTGTGTCTTCTTTATCCCACATGAGATTACTAATAAAACTTATGGAGCTAAACTTATTATATAATAGCTAAGTTTGAAGAGTTTCCATGAGCTTACTTGAGCTTCCCTTTATTATGGAAAAATGTCAAGTATGGCTCAAAGTTTTGAGTATTATATTATTATATATATAATATATATATATATATATATATATATATATATATATATATATATATATATATATATATATAATATATAAGAGAGAAAGAGAAATTAATTCATTTAAATATTAATTAGTCTTAATTCAGTGAAAGATTGGATTAGGAGAAAGGGAGTGAATCAGTTTAAAGCATTTCAGGGTCGGGGTGTGACTCTTCGAATAGCATTTGCTGAATAACACTGAACAAAATTACTTCCTAAGTCTTTCTTCTTATCAATTCTATCCTTCGAGTCAAACAATTAAAAGTTTCGATTATTGTTCCATAGTTATTCAAAGGAGTGTAACTTTGAATAAGAGTGCGTAGGTTTTGTATCCTGGAGGTGAAATTCGTTGAGACCATTACACCATAGTGGGACGAATTAAATACCTTAAAGATAACATCTTTTGGTGTGCCTAACCTACTGATTCCTTACCCACAGCCGAGTCATACACAACAAGAAAGTCATCTTCAAAGACCGATCGGTCTGGAGAAATGGTACGACTCATGAAATGTAACATCGGAAGAAATCAAATATGGATTCAGGTCTGGAGAAAAACAATGATAACCTTTTTGTGTACGAGAGTAACTCAAGAATATACACTTAAATGCCCGAGGATTTAACTTAGTAATGCCAGGACGGTGATCACGAACAAAGCAAACATATCCAAATATCTTAGGAGAAACACTATATAAAGACCGAGATGGGAACAAGACACGATATGGGATTTCCCTGAAGCACAAAAGATGGCATCCTATTGATAAGGTGACAAACAATTAAGATAGCATCAGCCCAAAAATGTTTTGGAACAAGCATTTGAAAAGAGAGTGCTCGGGCAGTTTCAAGTAAATGACGATTCTTTCTCTCAGCTACCCCATTCTGTTGAGGTGTATCAATACACTGGATACCATGTTAGTTTACGATACACTAAGAGAAAAACATAAGCCGCATCCCTAACTGCTTTGGAGTGTGTAAATGTTAGAAACATGTGTTGTGCCCAGTGTTGCCATACCAGTGTTGCCACTGGTGTTGCCACAGGTGTTGCCATTTGAGATTTGGCAACACCATAATAGTTACTGTATTTTTCATAAATAATGTGTTAATTAATGATTTTATACCAGTGGTTAGTCAGCTATGTTTGAGGTTGAACAGGTCAAGGAAAACAGCCCAGGCATGAACTTCGAAATTGATGAAGAAAGTTACACATAAACACATTGTTTATGTGTAAAATTGATGACCAAGTAAATGTGTTAGTGGTTAGCTATTCAGGGGGAGCTAAGGATAGAGGTACAAGGCTGCTACAACATTGGCGTACAAGGAAGAGAAGCCATGAAGACCAAGTCTTCGACAAACAAGGAAGGAGGGCTATTTTGAGGGAAACAAACATGTGACTATTCTCTAGGTCAGTTGGAGTAGGCTCCAAGTTCTGGAGTTCTATATATAGTGCAGTCGATCAACAGCAGTGATCATCCAATTCAGAAAACAAAAATCTGTACAAGAAAGAATTCTTCTCTTCAGTGTTGCCATTCAAGTGTTGGCAACACAAGTCTAACACTCATGAGCTTGCATATATATTTATGTATTTCGTGGGGTTTTGAGTGTTAGATTGTTAGTGATTATAAAGAGAGAGTTCTAGATTGGTTGTTCCCCCATGTTAATGATTATAAATCATTAGGGAACCTTTGACCTTGTATTTAAAGTGTTTTATATAGAAAGATCTTGCCCTCTTGGCATCCATCAAGTTATATATTTATATAACTTGATAAAAATTTATTTCTTGTGTTTATTTATTCATTATTCCGCTGCCATTAGAATTATTTCTTTTTCGATTTTTTGAATTGGTGTGTGTTGGGTTTAGTGTTGCCGACACTAAGAACAACACTTGTGAGTTTCGTCTCACTTTTCTAAGCCATTGACAATTTCAATTGGTATCAGAGACTAGCACTTGATATACTAAGTGTTTTGATCCATTTGTCATGGCTTATGATCCTGCTAATCCTAATCAAAAGAGGCTTCCTGTTTTAGATGGGTCAAATTATGCTTATTGGAAGATTCATCTTCGCTCGCATATCAAATCAATTGATCTTCGAGCTTGGTGATCTGATTTAAATGGTTATTCTCTTCCATTACTTCTCCCGGATGAAGATGGTGACGTTCAAGTCAAACCTGAATCCGAATGGACAATTGAAGAGAATAATCTTGCTAGTTTCAATGAAAAGGCACTAAACGCCATCTATGAATGGGTTGACATGCATATGTTCAAACTTATTCAAAATAGCCCCACTACAAAAGATGTTTGGGATACCTTACAAAGATTTTGTGAAGGTGATGGTAGTGTCCGAGAAACAAAGCTTAGGGATCTCACTAGTAAGTTTGAAAGATTAAGAATGGGTGAAAACGAAGATATTTCTTCCTATTTTGAAAAGTTGATTGATATTTCAAATGCTTGTCAAGTATTAGGAGAACCTTTTACAAATAAACAACTCGTGTCAAAAGCTATTCGTACTCTTACTGAACCTTTCAATATTAAAGTTTCGTCCATTGAAGAGACCCATAATCTTTCAACTATGGATATTAATTCATTAATGAGCATTTTGAAATTTTTTGAAATGAATCTCAATGAGCAAACCGAGGCTTCAAAAGGCAAAAATATTGCCTTAAAAGTCGAATCTTCGAACACAGTTGTGGATGATGAAGATGAAGCCTTCGAGGAATTAGATGAGAATACTAGTGTAGCTTTACTTGCTAAGAAATATAATTCCATGCTTAGGAAGTTTAACAATGTGCAGGTTAAAGCTAAGGACCAACAATCCAAAACGCATAGTTTTGTGCCTAGGAGAGTCCCTCCTCAGAATTAAAAGGACACATCTCTAAGGAGAGCATCCTCTGAAAAGTCCCGTCCGACCCAAAATAGATTGAATCTATTCAATGTCACGCTTGTTCCAGTTGGGCTCACTATGCCAATTAATGTGCAAACACCTTGAGAAAGGCGGGCAAAAATATGTGGGTGTCTCTTAGTGATGAAGAGGAAGAAGGAATGGAAAAAGATGAAAATCTCGAGCAAGTGGCTATGTTGGCCACGGTGGAGGAGCTGCCTTTGACAGAATGTGTTGCCTCAAGTGTTGTCCAGAATATGACAACACCTGACACTACACTTATGTCTTCGTCAGGAGGTGTTGCCTCAAGTGTTGTCCAGGAATTGGCAACACTCGACACAACACTCAGCAGGTATGATTCATTAAGTCCTTCTAATGATTTATGCTTTCATGGTTCAGTTAGCCTTAATACTGATAAGTCATTATATGATGAGCTTGACAATGTATAGCTAATTAATGAATTAAAAAGTCTCTATGAGTCTCTTCACGTAGAATGGAAAAAAGAGAACAAGATGGTGATATTCTTGACAAAGGAAAATCATGATCTCAAAGACTCCTTGACTCGGCTAGAGGTTCAACTCACTAGGAAGGATGCGGATCTTGATAAACTCAAGGCCAAACTCAAACTAGCCAAATCAACCTTCAAAAAACTCAACACGAGTTCATCCAAATTGGATGAAATACTCAACTTGAGTAAGCCTCTGAAAGCAGGTATTGGGTTTCAAGAATCACTAGAAAATATTACTTCTTTCTTATTTAATGTTGAAACTAAAACTCATTTTGTAAAAGAACAAGTTAAGAAAAAAGGTAGTACTTCTAGTAATACTTCTGATCAAACCATTGAGTGTGAATACTGTCACAAACCTGGAAATAAAAAATCAGATTTTTTTATTCTTCAAAAGAAAAAGTGCAGTTTGCAAGTGTTGCCTCAAGTGTCGTCAAAATCTCAGGACAACACTCGAGACAACACAGGAGGACAGAAGTTCAGAATTGCAAAAAAGGTTTGGTTACCCAAAGAAAATCTGAAATGTTATGTTGTGTACACTGCTTAAAGGACTAACGTTTCAGGTGCTTGGTACTTTTAAAGTGGTTGTTCACGTCACATGATGGGAACAAGATCATTCTTAACAAAATACCAACCTATTCAAGGAGGCTCGGTAACCTATGGAGGTGGAGGCAAAAGTGACATCATAGGAAAAGGAACATTGTATGTCGTTGGTTTTCCTCCTTTAAAAAAATGTATTGCATGTAGATGGTCTGCTTGCTAATCTAATTAGCATTAGCCAATTATGTGATGACAATTTGGAGGTAAAATTCAATAAAAATACCTGTAGTTTTTTACAATACTAACTTTTGTGTCATGACAGGAACAAGATCGAGTGATAATTGCTACCTTGTTGGCAATAAACAAGTGTGCAATTTGACGAAACTTGATGACATAATATTATGGAATCAAAAGTTAGGTCATTCTCATTATAGGAATCTTGAGAAGATTATCAAACTCAATGTGGTTAAAGGTGTCCCCAAGTTAAATATCAAGAATACCATGTTGTGTGGTGACTGCCAAAAAGGTAAGAAAACTCGTGTTGCTCATAGTGTTGGACAACACAATGAACAACACTCAGGAACAACACATTGTTTTCGACTTTTACATATGGACTTAATGGGTCCAATTGAGGTAGAAAACTTGGGAGGTAAGAATTATGTTTATGTAACTGTGGATGATTTTTCTAGGTTTGCGTGGGTCTATTTTTTGAGAGAAAAATCTGAAACTTTTGATAAATTTAAACACTTATTTTCCAAAATCAAAAACATGTTTTGTTCACCTATTTTTCGTATAAGATCAGATCATGGTAAAGAGTTTGAAAACATCTCCTTCTCTACTTTTTGTAGTAAAAAGGGGATACACCATGAATTTTCAGCACCCAAAACACCACAACAAAATGGTGTTACTGAAAGGAAAAATAGGACTTTATTAGAAATGGCTCGTGTTATGCTAATTACTAGGAATATTTCTAAAGGTTTTTTGGCCGAGGCATTAACACAGCATGTCACACTACGAATAGAGTTTTCCTAAGACCCGGTACAACTATGACACCCTATGAGATTTTAAATGGAAAGAAACCTACAGTTCACTATTTTCACGTGTTTGGGTGTTTATGTTATGTTTTAAATGATCGGGAATATTTAGGAAAACTTGATTCAAAGAGTGACCAAGCTATCTTTCTTGGCTACTCTCAAAACAGTCATGCTTACCGAGTCTATAATTTAAGGTTAAAAATTATTCAAGAATCGGTAAATATTGAATTTAACGATTATTTGAGTGCCACAAGTGAACCAGCCGAAGATATGCCTCTGACACTGTTGGAAAAAGCTGAACAACGTGCTGGAACAGAAACTGGTTCGACCAGTACAGCCCCTGATTCAAGTGTTGCCCCGAGTGTTGCCTCTGAAACGGCAATACATGAGACAACACAGGAGGTCCAAACAGTGGCTGGAAGTAATGACTCAGAAGAAGAAGATGGGTTGGTGTATCAACAAGGCAGGAGAGACCCCCCAATAAGAATTAGAAATAACCATCCCATTACTCATGTAATTGGGGAGGTTAATGAAGGAGTTCGAACAAGAAATAAGGAGTCAGTTAACTATAGAGATATGGTAAGGTATGTGTGTATGTCCACCATATACTCCAAGGTAAAACACTCCTGTTTCATTTCTGCTCTTGAGCCTAAAAATGTGATTGAGGCTTTAAAAGATAATTTATGGATACAAGCTATGCAAGAAGAGCTTGAACAATTTACCCGGAACAATGTTTGGTGATTAGTTCCTCGTCCTTTACATACGAATATAATTGGAACTAAATGGATTTACAAAAATAAATCTGATGAATTGGGTAGCATTGTTCGTAATAAAGCTCATCTTGTGGCTCAAGGCTATACACAAGTGGAAGGAATTGACTTTGACGAGACCTTTGCACCTGTGGCTAGAATTGAGTCAATAAGACTTCTTCTAGCTATAGCTTGCTACCTTAAAATCACATTACACCAAATGGATGTTAAAGCGGCTTTCTTGAATGGGTACTTAGATAAAGAAATTTATGTTGAGCAACCTAAAGGGTTTGAAGACCCATTCCACCCAAATCATGTATACAGACTAGGCATGGGCAACCAGTTCCCGGTTCCGGTTCTGGTTCCGAACCGCCGGTTCCGGTTCCGGGGAAGGGGGGAACCGAGACGGAACCGCCAAAATCCGGTTCCCGGTTCCGGTTCCTTGATGCCGGTTCCGGTTCCGGTTCCACGGTTTCCCGGTTTTTTTTTGTCCTTTTTTTTTTTTGTCCTTTTTTTTTTGTCCTTTTTTTTTTAAAAAACTGACCAGATGGGCGACCGCCCAAGAGAGGTGGGCGACCGCCCATAGTTAAATTCAAGCAATGTTAAGGCTCTGCACATGCGCATATGGTATACATTAAATTAACTTTCTCCAGAGATGGATACTTGTTTGGTAATTGTTTTTTTTTGGAATGGAGCACGTGCCCATTTAGTTTACTGGAAATGGATACTTTTGTTTGGATACATTTTCTAGCGTTCACCAATGGCGAATTGGGATGCCAGTTCTTGTGAATTTGTATTTATAGGTGAAAGTGAAAGGTAAGGATTGTTTTATTTTTTTATTTATTTTTAATTACTGAAAAATGTGTAAAAAGTCAAAAAAAGGGGCAAATTTGACTGAAAAAACTGTTAAAAATCGGGCAAAATTCAATTTTTTTTGAATTTTCAGCAAGAATCGCCGGTTCCCCGGTTCCGGTTCTCCGGTTCCGGTTCCGGTTCCGGTTCCAAAACCGCCGGTTCACGGTTTTCTAAAAAGAGGAACCGAGATTGAACCGTGAACCGGCCGGTTCCGGTTCTCGCCGGTTCCGGTTCGGTTCTCCGGTTCCGCCCGGTTCCGGTTCCGGTTTGCCCATGTCTAATACAGACTTGATAAAGCCTTATATGGTTTGAAACAAGCTCCACGTGCATGGTATAGGCGTCTAACAAGCTTTCTTATTGAATATGTATTTTTTAGAGGCGAAGTCGATAGGACATTGTTTATTCTAAGAGAAAATAAAGAACTTGTCATTGCTCAAATCTATGTTGATGACATAGTTTATGGATCCACATCTAAAAATTGTTTGCAAAATTTTGTGGAGACTATGACATCAACTTTCGAGATGAGCATGATAGGTGAACTTAACTACTTCTTGGGATTGCAGGTAAAACAGTCAGATGATGAGATCTTTATCTCTCAAATCAAGTATGCAAAAAGTCTGGTGAAAAGGTTTGTATTGGAGAATGCTAAGAGTTCAAAAATACCTACGGGATCATCACTTAAGGTGGTCAAAGACCAGGAAGGAGAGGATGTTGATCCAACTCTGTATAGATCCATGATAGGTAGTCTTCTTTATCTTACTGCCAGTCATCCCGATATAATAATCAGTGTAGGTGTATGTGCTAGATATCAATCTGCTCCTAAAATTTCTCACCTAAATGTTGTCAAGAAAATCATTAAGTATGTGTCCGGGACTAGTGAATTAGGAATCTGGTTTACCAAAGACACTAATACCAACTTGGTTGGTTTTAGTGACTCTGATTGGGCACGTGATATAGATGATAGAAAAAGTATAAGTGGGGGTTGTTTTTTCTTGGGTAATAATCAGTCGCAAGCAAAACTGTGTCTCCCTCTCAACTGTTGAATCTGAGTATGTAGCAGCCGGGAGTTGTTGTTCACAGTTGATATGGTTAAAATATATGCTTGATTACTATGGTCTTGATAGCAATATCTTGACCATGTATTGTGACAGCTTGAGTGCAATAAATATTTCCGAAAACCTTGTACAACACTCTCGCACTAAACATATAGATATCCACCATCACTTTTTGAGAGATTTAGTAGAAAATGACTTAATCCAAATAGAGTATATTGATACCAAACATCAACTTGCTGATATTTTGACCAAAGCCCAGAACCATGAGAGATTTTCAAGTTTGAAATAATCTCTTGGTTTGTGTTTTCTATAATCTGCTGTCTCAAGGTGTTGTCATCTGTGTTGCCAACACAGACAGCAACACTGTGTATTAGTTGTATATTTTTTTAAAAAAAAAATCTTTAGCAAACCCAATGGGTGGCATTTACTGACCTTTTTGTTCTAGTATGTGTAGATACTTAAGTTTAACATTTTGATAAAATTCCCTTTTGTGCTTAAAGTGACAAAGTCACTTATGATATTGTTGATATTTAAAAGACAAAGGTTGTTAAAATACTCCCAAAGTAACTCGAGGCACGGCGTTCGCTGCGACGATGCTTCCTTGCCAAACCGGGAGTATAATGTATTTGTTTTATACTCAATATTAGGGACATGGAGCTCACTACTACAGTGTACCCTACTTGAACGGTATAAAACATAATACATATGACTTTACACTTTATTAAAAAAACTTGGGGCACGGAGCTCGCTACTATGATGCTTCCTTGTAAATAAAATAAGTGTAAAGTTTGCTTAAAATTGCCAAAGGAAATGATGAGTTCTATATGTTGAAAAATGTCAAGGGGATTTTATTCAAATATGTTGTCTTTTGTGTTACACAACATTGCTAGCAACACATTAGTAGATGCTACATTATGTTTTTTAATTCTTCTTTTTATTTTTGTTAATTAAATTTTAAATTTTCAAAAGTCTATTTTCATATATTTAGAGTTTGTGAAATTCAAAAGGTTTTTAGCAAAAATCCTTATATTTTCTCTAACTAAACGTAATTATGAAATATCTATTATTTTAAAGTTCATTTTCTTTTGAACTTGTTTTTTCAAATCTGAAAATAAAAAATGTATGGATATTTCTGAAATTATTTTTAGTTATTATATATTAAAATTAATATATATATATATATATATATATATATATATATATATATATATATATATATACTCCCTCCGTCCCATAGAAATATAGAATTTTTGGTCCGGCGCGGAGATTAAGGAGGAAGTATTATATTGAAAGTGTTGTGAGTGTGAAAATAAAATAGGAGAGAGAATGAGTGGAGAGAATAGTAAATTATAATAATGATGTGAGTATTAAAATAATGTAGGAGAGAGAATGAGTGGAGGAAATAGTAAAGATTCATTTCCATTTTAGGAAAGTTATAGATTATTGTGGAACGCCCAAAAAGAAAATTTTATAGATTATCGTGGGACGGAGGGAGTATATATATATATATATATATATATATATATATATATATATATATATTTTTCAAAAAACTGGTCGGATAACTGTTGTTGTGGTTTGTTGGGATAAGGGTGTTAATTGAGTTTGAATGTGTCAAGTCAACTAATTTTTCTCCTCGTCGCTCTCTCTCTAAAACCCCTCCGTTTCTCCGTCTTCTTCCCATCAAATTTCCATGGCAAGCCCCTCAAAATCACCTCAAATCACATCTCCCATGGACATTTCCCCTCTTGCTCCCTCAAGTGTTGCTTCGAATGTCGCCATTCCTATGGAGACATCACCAACGACAACACTCTCTGCAACACCAACCACATCCCCACGTTTGGACATTATTGTGTACAGTCATCTTCCAACTCCCACTCCAATGAGCCTTCCTGAATCTTCACCATTTGTTGAGTTGACCTTTGCTCCTTCCAAGAAACTAAGAAAAGAAAGGTAATTGATGCTTCTTCAAGAATTAGGGCTGAAGGCCGTCGTCAGTCAGAAAGAATTAAAACATTGGCAAGGCCAAAAATCCCTTCCAACACTGTTGATGATCCAGTTGAGGTTGAAGATGATTCAAGCTCGTCTCTTGATGTATCATCCGAGGAAGGTTCGGACCCCAATTTTAAAGAAAAAAAGGAGTCCTCTTCCTTAACTGATGATGATAATGAAGCATGGAAGGAAGATGAATAGACTCTTGCTCAAGCTCAGTTCAGAGTGGTGAAGAGACAGAAAACTCAAAAAAGTGTCGCCTCCAGTGTTGCCAATCTAATGGCAACACCTGTGACAACACCTGTAGCAAAGACTAAACCACAGTCAAGTTCTCCTTAGTACTCTCCTATTTCTTGGCCAGAGGTAACCCCAACTACCTCTCAAGAGTCTAAATCTGATTTTGAATCTTTTGGGTATTATGAACTGCCCTTTCTCTCCGATGAATTTTACTGCGAGTCAAACTTGGACAAATGGGTCCAAGACTCGGAGAAAAGGATTTTGAATGAAAGAAATATGAATATAGTTCAGTTTAAAAGTCTTGGGGTGTATCAGTTTCTGGAAGATAGGAATATTCTGCCCACAGTCACGAAAGTGTCTGCTTATGTTGAGAGCATTGTTAGGAATTTTTATGCTCATCTTAGGGAAGACATATATGATAAGAGCACTCCTCACTATGGTAAGCTTTTTGTGAGAGGAAAAATTTATGATTTTACCCCCTCCATTATCAACAAAACTTTTGGTTTCCCCTCTTGCTCCCTCAAGTGTTGCTTCGAATGTCGCCATTCCTATGGAGACATCACTCATCTTCAACATTAGGGAGACCAAAATTTTTGCTGATAACTTTAGGGCAACCCTTCTCTCATCCTTGTTTAGTGTTCTCCACAAGATTTGCATTACCAATTGGCTATCTACGGCCAATGAGAACACAGTTACCTTTGAATAAGCCACATTGTTATATAAGTTGGGTAAGAAACAACGGATAAACTTTGGGAGATTGGTATTTGCTCACCTTGCTGCATGGGCCAAGAAAAAGAAAACATCCTTCTATATTTTCCCTCTCTCATTTATAATTTCCACATATTTCAAAACCTTAAGCCTTGGAATGCGGACAATATCTCTGAAAAGCCTGTCTTTTATAAGATTAGCAAACATTTCACAGAAAGTGTTAGGCACATGGATCTGCCCTGGATTTCAGTTCCTTCATCTACTCCTGCTGGTGCCCCTGCATCAAATGTAGCCCCAAGTGTTGCCCCTGCAGTTGGCAACACTCAAGGCAACACTCAGCCTGTTATGATTGATGCTGCAATGGTTCTTAATTTTTTCAATAGGCAAGTGGAGCACATAGATTCTATTATGCAGGGATGGCTGGAGATGCGCTCAGATATGGTAAATATGGTGAATTTGATTTCTTCCAAAATAGGGGGAGATCAATCAAGGCGTGATGTTGATGGAGCTGGGCCCAGTGGTACAAATGCTGAAGAGGGAGGAGAAGCTGGTGATAAAAATGCAGAAGGGTGAAAGTTTGAATGGTTGTTCCAAAAACAATTTTAATTGTTTGTGTTGGTTTGTTGATTGCTTCAAAACAATTTTATTTCTGTTTTTAATTCTGTTTTGATTAAGCTTGGTTGGATGTTTTGCTAAAAAATTCGAAACTTGGATTGTTAGAGTTTATTAATAATTAATTTGCTCAGTTATTATTAAATTCTTGTTTAAAAGGGAGTTTGTATATTATGGGGGAGATTTATTGTTATAGGCATGACTAACTATTTATGCAGGTACATCACGTTGTATTTTGTGAAGAAATCCGTAACTAAGGGAGAGATTGTAAATGTTAGAAACATGTGTTGTGCCTAGTGTTGCCATACCAGTGTTGCCACTGGTGTTGCAACAGGTGTTGCCATTTGAGATTTGGCAACACCAGAATAGTTACTCTATTTTTCATAAATAACAACATTTTAATTAATGATTTTATACCAGTGGTTAGTCTGCTATATTTGAGGTTGAACAGATCAAGGAAAACAGCCCAAGCGTGAACTTCGAAATTGATGAAGAAAGTTGCACATAAACACATTGTGTATTGTGAATGTGGGCCCTCGGGATCGAACCGTTTTTATTAGGGTCACCGCTTCACCTCAGTTTGAAGACACCGGTTTTATTGAAAAACGGAGTCGCCACGCCATTTTGATTTCCTCAAAACTTTGAAAAAAATGATAAGGGTCCGGAAGTTAAGTTACTCCTTGGGATGAACGGATCGCGTTCACCCAAGGAGCCTTGCGAAAGCAAGTCTTCCTAGACCCGAAGTTTGTGCTTATTTGTGCGCTTGTGTATGTGTGTGTGATTTGAAAAAGAGAGGGAATGTGCCAAGTTATCTGCCGGACATGTAAACCATATAAGAAGGTTATAGCTCGAGATTCCTTGGATTTGATGTGTTCGGGATTTTGATCCCATGCTCATCTTGGACTTGTGATCATCATTATGTGACCTTTTTACCCTCCCGTTGGAATAATCAACCATAGTAGGCGTAAAAGCCTTGGTGTATCTTAAACCAACGTTCTTTGGGGACTCGGTCATATGTGATCAAAAGAGGGACACCTTTTTATAGTCTAAGAATGAGACTCTTTAGAAAATGAAGAGTCTTTGCCCATCAATCCTACATCTTGAGACGATTGAGCTTCGTAGGGACATTTATGCTCGTCTCAAGTGATGATCGGAGATGTCGGGACTAATATTCATCTGCTTCTAAAGGGACTACGACTATGGCATTTTAGTGGCGGAAACGATGTAAAGATGATGTCTTTACACCGATCCACACCACGGGATGCTTCAAGAACCAAGGGGACTAGGGGAGGGGGTATAAAGATTGGATCTTTATACTCATCCTATGCCTTTCATGCCTTAAAAGACTACTAGACAATCCTCGGAGAGTGATCCAACCAAAAAGGACATGGGGGGATGACTTTGAAAGGTAAAGATTGCATTTTTAAAGGAAATAATGTAAGGAACATTATCTAAACTAAAGATGTAATGAAAATGGAGGACCTTTATGGCTTTCATATGTCCTTTAAGACCTTATAAGGTGGACAATCCTTGGAAGCTAGGTCAAGGGAATGGGAATGACATAATGAGAGTAAAGATTGCATTTTTATGTAATAAAATAAAGGGATTTCACATCATCATATGATGAATCTTCCCTAAAACAAGCCACTTGTGGACTCTTGTTCATCCTTGGGAGAGGATTCCCCATGAATCACTTGTGTAGGGGAAAGGGTGGATATGATGTTTACATGGTAAAGATAGGATCTTTATGGCAAATAGTCAATATGGATGACAAATAAAGGCAATATAGATGACAAGTAATGAATATAACAATATAATAAAAGTATTTCAAAGAGAAAGGAATGAGAGATTACCAATGGTGGTTCTCTCTATCTTTCTTGGGGATTTTTCCTATGTAGGAAGGGTTTTTGATGGATTTTATGGAGGAAGGAGGTGGTTTTTTGGGAGTTTCATTTTCTATAATTTTGAGTTATTATTTTGACAGAGTAACAATGCTTAAAATTGTATATCAAAATGGGTAGAGGAGGCCTCTATTTATAGGCTGCATTGTGCTTCCTAATGAAGCCGCGCGGCGTTAACCTCCTGCAAAAGAGGTCGTCCGGCGTTATCCACTGATGACTCAGCCTGCTTCTAGATACATGCAAGGTGGCAGCTGGAAGCTTCATTCCAACGAGGTTCTGCCTGAAATTTTAATTCCTAGCAGGTCCTTCCTCCCTTGGACAGTTTGGAAAAGTTCCCGAATTGCCCATGAACTTTATGAAAGTTTGGGAAATTGCCGAAAAACTTAAATGGAAGGCATGAGCCAGATTTGGGTACTTACATGTATGTGTAAAATTGATGACCAAGTAAATGTGTTAGTGGTTAGCTATTCAGGGGGAGCTAAGGATAGAGGTACAAGGCTGCTACAGCGTTGGCGTACAAGAAAGAGAAGCCATGAAGACCAAGTCTTCAACAAACAAGGAAGGAGGGCTATTTTGAGGGAAACAAACATGTGACTATTCTCTAGGCCAGTTCAAGTAGGCTCCAAGTTCTGGAGTCCTATATATAGTGCAGTCGATCAATAGTAGTGATCATCCAATTCAGAAAACAAAAATTTGCACAAGAAAGAATTTTTCTCTTCAGTGTTGCCATTTAAGTGTTGGCAACACTTTGTCCAACACTCGTGAGTTTACATATATATTTCTGTATTTCGTGAGGTTTTGAGTGTTAGATTGTTAGTGATTATAAAGCGAGAATTCTAGATTAGTTGTTCCCCCATGTTAATGATTGTAAATCATTAGGAAACTTTTGACCTTGTATTTAAAGTGTTTTATAAAGAAATGTCTTGCCCTCCTGGAACCCATCAAGTTATATATTTATATAACTTGATAAAAATTTATTTCTTGTGTTTTTTATTCATTATTCCGCCGCCATTAGAATTATTTTTTTTTCTGTTTTTTTGAATTGGTGTGTTGGGTTTAGTGTTGCCGACACTAAGAACAACACTTGTGAGTTTCGTTTCACTTTTCTAAGACATTGACAATTTCAACGTGTATTTATATGATATATATACAATTTACATTAAGACCCCTGAACATATAGAGTTTTACACTTTAGTCTATAACTTACACTCTAACAAGTTTCTTGACCAAAATCGAGCCAATCCAACCAGCGCCTCCAGTCACACAGACGCTTGGCCTACTCTTCTCCATCGCCAATTTACAAGCTGTTTAGTTTCACCTGGTTGCTCATCAGTTGTATTGAATTTGATGGTTGTTCCATATATATATATATAAATAATGTAGTGAAGTGGAAGAGATAAAATGATAGAAGAGATAAATATCAAACATTGTTGAATCCCACGCGATTATCGGTGAAAGACTTCAACTCTCTCTCTCGTTGAGTAAAACTGTTGAATCCCACGCGATTACCGGTTAAAGACTTCAACTCTCATTGAATAGCGCACGGTTACAGATAACTAGCATCCAAAATTAGCAAATCAACTTTTGGGAAATACTCCCTCCGCCCCTGTTTAATGTCCTGAGTTTGGATTATCCAAAAGTGTTGCGAGTATAATATGTAAAGTATGAGAAAGAAAGTGGGTATGAAATTTTTGTTGCGAGAATGACAAGTGGGTCCCCTTTTTTATTTTAGTAATAAAGCAACTAACTAAGAACATTAATTTGGGACAGACTAAAAAAAAAAAAAATTTAAAAACCTTAAAAACTTAAACGGAGACGGAGACGGAGACGGAGGGAGTACAATATAAACTCTCAAAAACAAGTCAAAATTCTCTGCTTTTTGTACTGAATACTGACTCATATGAACGGCCTGCAATACTAACTGGAAATTCAAGTAAATCAATATAGCCCTTATAAATTCATCCCAATTCTCCATCCCTAAATCAAAAAACCACGAATTTGCAGGAAATATCAAGATTAATCACTACGAGTATATTTCTAATCCCCACTCAAAAAAATACAAAACTAGTGAGAGAATTAAGATTTCAGTCGAATAGCAAGACACCGATCACATACCATAAACTTGACCAGCAATTAAGTGATCCACACAGCTGAAAATGGATCAAAATCTCGAGGGTTGTGTGTGTGTGTGTGTAAATTTATGCACAGTGAAAGTACTTACTGAGTCAAAATAGCTTTGGATTCGAGGCCATAGCCAGAGGAAATTATAAGAATTTGCCATCATTGATGTAAATTCACGCAAGCTTTTCTGTATTTGGATTCACAAGTAATTTCTTTGAGCTGAAGCTTTGATTTGGTTGACGCTAAAATTCTTCAGAATCTTCAAAAACCCTAACGTTTATTCGCACCAAGATAAAATGGAATGGTCGGAATTTTTTAATTTTTTTTACTTATTTGGCAGGATTTAATTGCACACCGTCTGTTTGATAGATTGCCAGAGAGAAAGTCTGTCATCAGGTATTCGTTTCCAGCCCTCTTTTTAACCCCCACCCCGCCCCCAAGTTTAGATAATGCTTTGCATTTCCTCTGGAAAATTCTATCAAGTTTAATGTCGATTTCATTAGTTCACTGAGCGTTAAAGCCGTGTCTTCTCTTTTTGCTGATCACTTGTATTTATATGCACCTTTGAGAAGATCTTCACGAATCCAACACCTTCCTTATGTGAGCGTTAAAGCCGTGTCTTATCCTTTTGAAAGCTTGAATTTAGTATTAAAAAAAAAATCTATAAAAGGGATTAAAGGATAGAACGAAGAAGATCAGATTACAGCAAGAACATAAAGTTGAGAAAGTGAATAGAGAATTTGATTATTGCAGACAACCCGTCTTCCTTGCACACTTGATGCAATCATCTAAGATCATCTCCGAATCATACTTGTACGTAAATCCCTTCTCTTTTAGCTTTGTAGATCTCAAGTCAATATCTCTGTTAGGATCATCAAAATACCTGAAAATAAAAGATTATTATCACTCATATTGAGACGCGAATATATATGTATATTAAATAAATATGACAAGTTCAGTCTCTTACTTGTCCTTGACATTAAACTCGGGAAATTTCCTCTGATAATATTTAGCAATTTCAGCTGTCTTGACATAAGAACTGGCACATAAGTATCTTCCTTTCATCGAATCTGTCTCCATACTAAATATATGTGCTTCACATACATCTTCAATATGTACAATCGGAACTTTTCCGAGCAATTCTTCCATAAACTTCAAACAATGATATAAATCAGCATTATCAAGAATCTGTGATATGAACATCAGCACAGCCAAGGGCGTAGATGGTAAAAGAGTATCTCCTCCTACAAGACCGCAAGCTAAAGTTACCACCTCCAATCCACTAGCATCACCATTGATTTTCAAGATTTCTTTCTCGGCTAGTGTCTTTGCCTTGGTGTAGTCCTAAGGGTAAAATGGTCAAAATGTTAACTCAATATTACGCGAATTTGAAGAAATTGATGAATTTTGGGAGACGTTAACAAATTAAGGACGAAAAATGCAAATATATATCACCCTACAGCTAGTTATATATGCGTAATACAGTAGAAATGTGGATTGGAAGCAGAGAAAATACGCGACAGTGTATTGAAGTTACCATTAAGGATTCATTGCTATAGGGAACCGAGCAATCAAGTGGGGTCCAACAATTTTCATCGATGAACTCCTTGTAGCCCGTCCCATCATCCTTCAATGGAGAAATTGCCATCACAGATGCAGTATAGATAAGCCGTTTCACCGTTCCCAACTTGATACATGACATAGCAATACTCTTGGCAGCTGCAATTGTGGCTTCAATCATATCTTTGTTCTATATTTAATAGTATTTATCAACAAAAAAAATAAAAAATTAATGTGATATATCTCAAAATTATCTAGGATATGTTAAAGGTTCTTGAAACTTTTGAACAAGAGAAAGATAAAGGATTGTGTACATACGTCGTAGCCTTCAGACTGTTTCATGGGGTTTGCAACATGAAATACAAACTTACAACCTTCGATTGCTCGCTCAAACTCCTCGGGTTTGTAAATGTCAGCTTCAAATAAATGAAGTCGAGTATCTGCATTAGGAAAGCTTTTTAAGAGCTCTACCTTGCTAGAATCACCTGCAAAAACATAATCAACGAATCTATATCAGTAAGAATCCTTTGCGGACAATTTAAATACGCGATGAGATATTGTATGAATCAAAGACACACACACACACACAGAGTACCTAAATTTCTTAGTGTAGTGTGAACAATGTAGCCTCTTTCCAAGAGTTTCTTGACCAAACTCGAGCCAATACAACCAGCACCTCCTGTCACGCAAACACGAGAACTACTCTTGTCCATTGCCAATTTACAAGTTTTTATGCTTCACCTTGTTGCTCGTACGATGTATTTAATTTGATGGTTATTCCATATATATCTATACACACACACAAACACATATATATATATATATAGTATATTGTTCTAAGGTGTGTATAGAAGGTCAACTGGTGGTGGACATTGTTGTGCTTGTCGAGGTCCTCCGTGTACAACTGGAAACAGATTATATATCAATTTTATTTCTTTTAAAAAATGATGAAGCGCGACATGGGAAGAAAGTGATTAGGATTGTTTGATTAAAAATTAGAGAATTTACATACAAAATTGCCATTAAAAATACTGATGATCAATCACAAAAGGGAAAAATATAGGATTCCATTTAAAAAATATAATCACATCCCCTGAACGATGTGCAAATGAAAGCTAGTTTGATTAACTAATTAGTACTCCATTTATGTTAAGATTCTTTGATACGCCTAAGTTATGCAGAAAGAATACAAAATAAATCGATGATTTTTGCTAATCTTATATTCCGCCGCACAATAGGAAGATATGGACACTCTAAATGTAACAAATTTACCGTTTATGTTAATGTGGAATGTATGATTATGAGGATATAGTTAAATACAGGGAACCAAAAAAAATTATCAAAATACTCATTTATATAAATTTTTTTTTTCATTTCATATTCAAACAACACTCTCACTCTTCCTCTCCCTCGCTCTCTCTCTCTCTCTCTCAGTACGTACGACGCACCATTCGCCATGGCTCGAGTAAAAATTTCGGCAGTCCCTGCCGGAACTTCCGCCGCCGCTACCGCCACTGCCATCACCGCCGCCTCCGCTTCTACCACCGTGCCTGTAAAGAAGGTAATGCGATTTAAACCTAATTTTAACCTAATTTTACATTCCTTAAATTCCCAATGTCTAATTTTTGTTTGATTGCTTCAATTGATTTCCTAATTTTTGTATGAACTGCGTTTAAGTTGATTTTAATGGCAGAAATCATCTCGTGTAAATTCACAGGAGAATTATTTCGTGTAAACTCACACGAGAAGCATGTCGTGTGAGTTCACACGAGATGCTTCTCGTGTGAGTTTACACGAGATGTGCCCAGTGTCCACTCTTTTTCTTTACATCGTTCATATTCAGTTATAAATGCTAAATAGCTAATTTATTGTCTCTTATTTGTTTTTTGTAGGCACGTGAACGTATGACCGCGTCCAATAGAAAGAGGAAGGCCGAGAATGCAGCTAAGGCAGATAAACGCAGCAAAAAGATACACTAACACGAGATGTAATGAACTATGTCGTGTACACTAACACGAGATGTAATGAACTATGTCGTGTATTTATACACGAAATGCATACTGGATCTTTGAAACTGATGGTGCTGTAATTTGCAGGGTCCATTTCCGGATATCAGTGACGAATTCACGACATCAGAATTATTTCCAAATAAGGATGCGCTTCTTGCACATGTACGGGAAATCGCGAGGCGTCAAAATATACACCTTGTTATAAAGAACTCGAAGAATAGAAGTGGAAATAAACTAGCTTATGCGATGATAATATGTCATTTTGGTGGATATCACATGCCCGGAAGATCTAAGAATATAAAGAAGAGTAGTAGCAAGAAGAGAGAGTGCAGTTTTAAACTACATGCCAAAGAAAGGAGGGATGATGGGTTATGGGGTTATATTGTAAGGAATGGTATATATAATCATGGCTTTCCTTTGTATCCGGAAGGTTTTCCTCTCGGGAAATTGACACGTCGCGAATATGACGTTGTGTGTAGCGCAAGTGAATGTTCATTGCGTCCAAATGACATAGTTGCAATGTTAAAGATGTACGATGAGAAGAATGTGACCACTCCGATGCACGTCCGCAATGCCATCACAGAATATAGAGAAAAAGAACGACAAGGAAGGACCCCGCTACAACAATTCCTTAAATTACTCGAGGATCATGAATATACATACTACACGAGGGAAGACGCTGAGAGTGGCATGATCGGCGATATATTCTTCTCTCACCCATTAGCAATGAAGATGCTAAACTGTTTTCCAAATGTTGTACAAGGTGACTGCACTTACAACACCAACTGCTATGGACTGTACTTCTTGCAGTTTGTAGGATTTACTTCCACCGGGCATAATTTCACAATAGCGTATGCGTTCCTCAAATATCAGAGTGCGGATGATTACAAATGGGCATTAGACAATTTGCACAGCCTGTTTACACCTCCCCGGTTGCCAACAGTTTTTGTCACTGATCGTGAATTGGGTTTTATCAGCGCTCTCCGTACAGTTTTTCCGGACACCGCACACTTCTTGTGTCGGAGGCATATCGAAGTCAATGTTAGAAGGCATGGGTTGAGTCGTACAGGTAGCGAGGATTTGGCAAAAGCATTCATGAGGAGTTTCAATTATGCAATCTCAGCCCCTACCTCCGGCGAATGGGACAAACGTTGGCAAGGGCTTTGTGACCGTTTCAGATCTTATCTTGTATTATTGGATTACCTCCGCGATACATGGATTACTCCATACTCTCAGAATATTCTGTCCATGCACACGGATGTGTTACCACACTTTGGGACCCATTCATTTGGACTGATTTGATCAAATGAGGATTGCTTCCCATCAAACCCTTTGGTGAAGGGAGTCCCATAACTTCCTGCGGCTCAAAGGCGCCGTAACCACCGCCGTGTGAAGAGGAGCCCTCGCCGGTCCTGCTCTGTACGAAGCCCGGTCCCTCCATGCCTCCATATATGATATGATCCCGGGAGAGCTCCACGCTCCTGTCCATATAACCGGAAGGAGAAACGTCTGTTGACCCCCTAGGCTGAGTTCGAGGAGTCTCCATAGACCTCTTGCCTGACATAGTCTCGTTGGCAGGAATGGGGGGGACCTCTCCCGCATAGAGGCACTAGATCCCAGCCGCGCCGCCCTCTCCGAGCCCTTCTCATTCCCTCGCGTCACGAGGTTGCGAATAAACCTCTTCGCCCCGATAACCTGACGCAAAAGCCGATCCACAACCCGGGACGAGTACTGCAAAGAAGAAACAGAAGCATTAAAAAACAGTCGAAACAATGACGAAAGAAGTACAAAGCCAAAACAACCAGAACGCAATCAGCACATACCTGAGCATTAGGTCGAGGCCGGAAAGCTCGCGGCATCACCGCTGGGAGGGGTATCTGCGCCCTCATCCTAACCCCATCCTGGGTATACGAAAAGTCCGCCCGAGGGATCCTCACTACCGAATTCCCCTCCCTCGCCAGCACCTGAGGCGTCCTCAGCCTGTGCGCCACAAACGCCTGATAGGGCTCCTGAGTAACATACTCCAGGGCAGGCCGCCCACCTCTGAACCAGTCCCAATTCGCCGACCCCTCCCGGGGAAACAGCATGTCAGCCGGAGGCTCAGCCGGCGTCAAAGCAGCCAATCCCAGACCATGCTGCCTCGTCACCCTCTCCCCCAAATAGTAAACATCGCAGGTGAGTCCCCGCAGGATCCACCTCTGGCTCGTCCAGCGCTCAGCGCCACCCAGCTGGTCCACCTCGAACCGGCTGCAAGGGTAAAAATTAACCCTGTCACTAGTCTCCGCCCTCAAAGATGGCACCACGTCACTGTACCGCATCTTTATCCTGGTCCGGCTAGTCCTCTTCACCCGGGCGTCCTTCATCCACCAGAGCATCGCTGGGTATGCAAAAGCCTCCCCCTGGACATGGTCCCACAAGGCGCAGCCAAAAATCTCCAAGGCCCAAACCTGCATCCAACAAAGGAAACCCGTAAAAAAAAAAAACCCAATAGTGCATACGCAATATGTACAAAAGATAAAGGAAAAGAGTGTACCTCCAATGGGAACTCGAAGCAGGTCAGGGAGGTGTACGCCTTCCTGCTGTATCTGTCCAAAGGGAAGTATAACTCCGCCAAGCCCGCCTCTCCCCAGGCATACTCGTCTATCCTGTCAATATCCGCCAAAGATCCCAGCAAAGCGAACATGGCAGTGCCCTCCGCGTGCCCAAACAGAGTGCTGGAAAGGGCGAACCACAAGAAGCATCGAGCGATCTGCTCAGCTGTGATGGTCTGGTCTCCTCTCTCGTATCGGGCTATGCTCTCAGCCAACTTCGCCTCGATCACGGCGTATTCCATGCCCATCCCCTTCCGCGGCACAATGACAATCCCAGCAGGTTCATCAGCTCCGCGTCCGTATACCCATCATGCCACTCCAAGCTGAGCCCCTTAAAGGACAAGCCAGTAATAGCGGCATAATCAGTAGGGGTCACGGTAGCCTCCCCACAGAAGAAGTGAAAAGTATGGGTAACATCCCACCAGTACTCCGCCAGCGCCAAAAGGAGCCCCTTGCTCTTATGTAATCCAGCCACCCCTCTCAGGTTCTCAACAAAGCCGTAAAGCCTAGAAGCTACCACAAGCTGGCGAGGACTCCGATAACCCACCCTACTAGCCGTGGGCAGAGCATCCCAAAGCCTGACAACCGCCTCCACAGACCCCCGCGTCTTTAGCTTATCCAACTTGCGTTAGACGATATTACCTCTCTCCTGAAAGTAGACACAACACAAATATGTCATCAAAATTTCCAAGGTGATATGAACAACAAAAGAACAGAAAAGAAAGAAAATAAACTCCATCCCATTTTCGGATACATTTTCCTACACACATTCTTTTCTCACACTCAACACCCACTTTTTTTATGCAAACTACCGATGTTTTTCTTAAACAAATTGCATATTATTTCTACCCACAACTTCAATTAAGCACATGCATCATCAATTTCAATTTTCCATGGCAAAATAAAAAAAACCCCCCAATTTTGACAATTCAAGCCCTAAGTCTAACATATGCCAATTTTGACAAAAAATCAACAAAAAAGCCAAAATCACTACAAGAAAAAGGACTATTTACGGCGGTTAAAATCCGCCGTATATAAAACGTGCCCCGTCGTAAATAGTATATACGGCAGACATTCCGCCGTAAATAGTCCAACTTATAAAGCCTCGCCGTAAATACTATATACGGCGGTATAACCGCCGTAAATACTATATACGGCGGAAATACCACCACCGTATATAAATGTAGTATTTACGGCGGAAATAACACCGCCGTATATAAATGTAATACAATACGTATTTTAAGGCGTATTTGAGTAATCTTTATACGGCGGTAGGTATAACCGCCGTAAATAAGAGACGAGTCGTCCGCTCCGTAACGAGTCGTCCCAATTGCACCCCCCACTGGTTCCCTCGTCCCCCCTTTGTAGACGAGTCGTGCCATGGCCATTTTATACGGCGGATTTAGTCACCGCCGTAAATAACTTGATAGAGACGACTCGTCCACCATGGCACGAGTCGTCCCATTTAAACCCCCTACTGGTTCCCTCGTCCCCCCTTTGGGCACGAGTCGTCTAGGACTTATTTACGACGGATGAAGGGTTCCGCCGTAAATAAGCCTATTTTTTTCCCAGGCCTGTATAATTCACTTTCCCAAAAAATACGTTCACAAAAATCAAATTCAACCTGTACACACACAAATGCAACCTGTATATAACCAAAAATACACAAATGCAATCAATGTTTACAATCTACATATTAACACAAAATTAATGTTGAATGTATCCAAACATAATAACCATTATACAAATAACGTTTGTCGTTTCCAAACATAATAACCATTAATGTTGAATGTATCACAAAAACCAAATTCACCACCTATTGATTACCGTCTTTTCCACGTTCCATCAAATGACGTTTCAAATCATCAATTTGTTGTTGTAACTGTTGTTGTAACTGTTGTCGTTGCTCCTCATTTTGTCGGCGTTCCTCCTGAAGTTGCCTTTCAAAATCTGCTCTGACGGATGCCACCGCCTCCAATACAGCTGTCTGAGTAGTTGGGGATTTACCAAACACCTTAGTTTTGTTAACACCGCCTCCCATACATCGCACTCTCCCGTGGTCATCAGTGCCCATCATACCAACAAAAATCTTTTCACGCGCCGTGGGAGAGTTTTGTTGCTCCTCTGGCAGCTCATCAATTGCATCATTAAGCGTTTGCTGTAACAAAAACAACATGTTCAATATAAATGTTTTAACTTTAATTAATATTATGAAAATGAAGTTAGAAATGAAAAAAGTATTTTATAGAATAACAAAACTAAAACAGAAAAGGTTGAAACTTTAACTTACAATCATTTGAGTGGTTTCTTGATCTGCAGGTGTTTTGCCCATGCGCGTAGCTATGAACAAGCTTACACGATCAGTTGGTAAACCCTTGTCGTCTCTCTACAATTTATAATAGAATCATTTGACCAAAAAAATATATTTATATACGATACAAAAAGAAACATTAATTGACAACTGAGAACTAAATTGAACGATGACAAACCTCTTTTATGAGTTTGGGATGGGACGTTTTTCCGGTCCGGTTCAGGCACGCTTGCTTTTCTCGATTCAATTTATTTGTTTCTGATATTTCCTGGAAAAAAAAAGATAATATTAGTATTAATTTGACTACTTATATAAGACATTCACGATAATAGATTGAGATTAATTTGAAATATACCCGAGCCTTGTCCGTACCCCACATCGCAACAAGTGCAGCCCATTGATCCGCAATGCACCCACGGGGTGGGTTAGCCAATGCGTCTTGGTCGGATTCATACATCTTATAATGAGATTTCAACTGAGTAATATTCATAACCGAGTCATATAAGCGATATAATATTCATAACAAAGTCATAAGCGAGTAATATTCATAACTGAGTAATACTTATTATATGCTTGTCTCACTGGTATTTCCAAATACGCCACGCTTTACTGAGAGAAAGATTCATAGCCGGGTAATACTCCGGAGGCGCATTTGTATTATCCTATATACACAATTCAACAAAGAAAAAAAAACAATTGTTAGAGAATCATAAGACTTTTGACTACGTACTAGAGATTTATGTAAGAAATATGGATTATAACTTACCAAATTGTCATTCCATACGACATTTATGCACTCATGGTCCATCTGAGGCCACTCTCTAGTTAATGGGAAATGTTCTCCATTTCTAGCAAAAATTCCTATCTGAGTAGCTAGTTTTGCCATTTCCCCACCAACTGGTTGACCATATTGATTCCATATTATATCCAATTTCTCTTTACCCCATTTGCTGGTTGGTTTTGCCAGCTCTCTTCCTTTAGGGTTCGAGCCCTGACCTGTTAATAAATTTTTCTTTGGCGGCATATCTGTCATATGACAATTCAATTATAGCACAAAAATTGGATAAACCAAGTAAAGGACCCAAAAAACAGTCTTATAATATATGTATAAGACCTATAAATTTATTATAGGTCTTATGTATCTTATATAAGACGAAGATTTATGAATTTTTACTATTAAAAGTCAAACTTTTAAAAGTGCCCCTTAAATATGAAAAGTAGGACCAAAAATGTTAATTACTACAAGGTGTGGCTCACTTAACAGGTTACATCTTCAGTAAATAAGCAGAACCTGGATAATCTAAACTGGATATGCAAGAACCAAAAATTTATTATAGGTCTTATACATATAACAACATAGGTCTTATAAATTTATTATAGGTCTTATACATATAACAACATAGGTCTTATACATTTAACAACTGCAGCAACAACAACAACAACAACAACAAAGAACAACAAAGAATAGAACAACAACAAAGAACAGAACAACAACAAAGAAGAATGTAAACAGCAACAACAACAACAACAGCAACAGGAACAACAACAACAACAACAACAACAACAACAACAAAAACCAAAAATGTTAATTACTACACCTCCCACCTCCCCCACTCTAATTTTATCTTTTCCATACTGCATCAATAGCCTCTGACATGCAAGAACCAAAAATGTTGAGCTGATTGACAGCAGAGAAAACGCAACAAAAGAAGCGAGAAAATAATCTAAACTGGATATGCAAGAACCAAAAATTTTGAGCTGATTGACAGCAGTGAAAACGCAACAAAAGAAGTGAGAAAATAATCTAAAATAGATCTATTATAACAAGAAACAATGTCAAAGAAAACGAGAAGCAAAACACTTGGCTAGTATAAACACCCCTAAAACAACCAAACCCCGACTTTAATGACTCGAAGCAAACGAAAATGATAAACACATTCATGGTTGAATGCATATCTAATAACTAATGCCCCTTTTCATGCAGCATCAACATCTTTCAATTTACCAAAAACATACACATCAATAAGCCAGCCTATAGGTTATTTTTCATTAAATAATCAAATCCTCTAGCATGTGCAATTCTAGAAAAAAGCATGTACAAAGTGGTGCTGCAGAAAGAAGAACTTTTGGGGGGGGTCTCTGCAGAACTTTCAGGAAGTTCCCACAATAACCACATTACCACATACCTTTCTCTCCTCCCAGTACCACCATATTTTGTCTACGGTAACTACCAGAAGGCATAAAATACCAATGTTCTTCCTACTTACAAAGTGAGTACCCAGTCTCTATGGATATAACATAGGCAATATAAGTCACTCAGTATCTGGAAAACCTAAAGCAACATAATCCATAAATGCTAATTGTGCAATCTAGAATTTTTTTAAAAAAAAATACTAGGTAATATCTAATTTTTAATATACAAGTGATAAGATTAGCTCAAGGGGCGTCGGACCAAAATCTACTCTAATTAGTGCTCGTTTAGTAAGCAACAGTGGTAATTCTATGTCGAGCCATGAAATCCCACACAAGAAACAAAATCCCAAATATTCAACACACACATCATACCAAATCACACCCACGTGGTCAATCCCCTTCAAATGTTATTACAAAAAAAGTATAAAATAGTACGGGGGGGGGGGTTGGGGCTCCCGCGGGTACCGAATCGGTGGGGAAGCGGGGCGGGGACATCCCAAAGTGATAATGAAGAAGGAAGTAAAGGATTAACTTGATATTTTATCGATTAAAGGTCTGAAAACACTTGCTTTGTCACCTCCGCGAGGAAACGACCTGTCAAACCATAAGCAAATGGTCAGCACTCATTACAATTATGATTTATGATACAAAAGAACAAATACATATTACAATTACATATTACAATTAACAATATTAATATTCAAAAGAAAATGGAATAGCTATGATTTATGATACAAAAGAAGCAGAACAAATACATATTATAATTAACAATATTAATATTCAATTCAACCATACAAAATAACAAGTTTGATTGAAATATGAAACATAAGTAATAACATTGTCTTAGTAATAGTAAGCAAATAAGATCTAAACAAATACATATTACAATTAACAATATTAATATTCAACCATACAAAATAACAAGTTTGATTGAAACATGAAACATTAATAATAACATCACAATAATAACATCACTGATGAGAGTCGGAGGTTTGTCCCTGATAGTAGGTCTGACGGGAAGAACGCCTCTGTGCACGAGCAGTGGCTCTCGAATGCATCATAGTCAAATAATCCTCTGAAACTGGCTCGTAACTCCGGGGCTCTGTCTGCATCGCCCAAGCCTCCAGCTGCGTATACCGGGCTCCCAAAATGGCAGTTTCATCTTCCAACCCCTCAAAACGATCCTGCACCTCCCCCCATCTAGCATCCTCTAAAGTCTGTCGACTCTGTTCCCGAGCGATAACCTCCCCCCATCTAGCATCCTCCAAAGCATGTCGGCTCTGCTCCCGAGCGATCCTTGATCGCTCCTGCTCCTCCAAAAATGCCCTCATGGTATCCCACTGATCAAAAGAACCCCGCCGCTCGGGTTCCGCTCTCCTCCCCGACCACCCTGTCTCTCCTGATCCTCCTCTTCCTGCTCCTCATCATCCTCCTCATCAACGGGATCCATTTGATCATCAACACCGGGCATACGCCAATGCCTGGCCTGTTCACCACTCAGAAACGTGGCCCCTACCCTGCAACGGACCGTCCTCCTGGGAGTACCATATTCAAACAATAAAGACCTGTTGTTTGTCGCCCTCCGGTCCCTCACAAACTTGTCATACTACACTAGCCAGTCTCCAGAATAAAAACTCGTGCCCCCCATCAATCTCATCGCCTCGGGTTTTGGTTCACCCATACAAGCTTGAGCAATCAATGTGATCATCCCCCCTATTGATATGTTTCCCTTTTTGGTAAGGGCAAATGCCTCACATCTCCGAACAAAAATATCAACCCAATCAGGAATCACCTGATAACTCCTCAACCCTGTTCGCAAAAGGTTTACCATAGCCACATTCAATTGAGCGGGCTCTCCGTTTGCCAACCAAGACATAGATAGACCTCTGTAAAATAATTTCCAAGCCGGGTGAGAAAGAGAGGAAGCCCTAAGGTTTTTTTTTTTTTGCAGGGCAATCCTGTGAGCTCCGAAAAGAAAAAACACCATCAGCCTCCACCCAGTTTCCTCTCGGCTGATCAACCCCAAAGATTTCCCTCAACTCATCATAAGTCACTCGATAGGCTTCATCATTCATATGAAACCGAATAGAATTTTCTTGTGACCCCTTGCCTACCTCCAAAGTTGAAAGGAACTCAAGTGAATATCTCAAATACGTAGATGGAGTCTTCCCCAGGAAATTACCTAACCCGGCTTGCGTCATCAATTTCATTACTAACGTCTCTAAACCCAAATCGCTCAACACCGGCAAATGAAGGAAAGTGGTGACTTGAAATTTCCTACCCTCCAAATTCCGCCATTTTTTCTTTTGAGCGGCGGTCAATTGGGTCAATCCCATAAACTGCGTCAATGATGCATTAGGGGAAGTGGGATCATTTGGGACTACGGGCGGCGGGTTTTGTCTACCCCTCTTGTTGCTACCCCCTCCAATTACTCTCTCCTTAGGAGGCATATTTTCAACACAAAAACCACCTATATATAAGACGGAGAGACACAAATTTTAGTAATAACATTGTCTTAGTAAATAGTAAGCAAATAAGATCTAAACAAATACATATTATATAGAAGTAACAATATTAATATTCAACCATACAAAAATAACAAGTTTGATTGAAACATGAAACTTAAGTAATAACATTGTCTTAGTAAATAGTAAGCAAATAAGATCTAAACAAATACTACTCAAACTAATCATCATCATTATCGGTCATATCAACATCATCATTATCGGTCATATCAACATCAACATCATTGATATTAGTAGTTTCAATCTCGACCCCATCAACTCCCTCTCGCACCCACGATGCTTCTTCGTTAGCAACATTTTCATCCAGATTTTGTGAGCAAAATGGTACCAATTGTGGAATCGAATCTGAAACTTGTTTATCATCATTTGAATATATGTCAAAACTATCTCTTGGTGTAATCCTCATCACAACTTTCCAATCACTTTCTATAGGATCTTTAACATACCAAACTTGCTCAGCTTGAGATGCTAATATGAATGGTTCATCACCAACTCGATTATCCTTATACAACTTGTGATTGAAGTTTACAAGAGTAAATTTTTGCTCATCTTCCATCTTGCCTGTCCGGTTATCAACCCAATCACATTTAAACAATACAAATCTTATTGAGTTGCTATAACGAATTTCAAGGATCTCAATCAACTCCCCATAGAAGTTAACATCCCCTACAATGGGATTATTATCCTTTCGGCTTGCAAAACTTGTCACACTTGCATTCAGCATGACTCCACTATTTTGAGTTTTCCTCCGTCTATCGACATCCTTCACTCGAAATCGAAAACCATTTATTATGTAAGACTTATACCGCCTCGCATCCATATGAGGACCCAATGCAAGACTCGTAATTCTTTTGGGCACTACATCTTTCGTCGTGCATACCTTTTATAAAAAACAAAATTTAATAAGAAAATATTTAAAATGATAAATTGAAACTATTATATGAAGGTGGTTTCATACTTACATAATCCTTAAACCAGCTAACAAACTTATCATTATGTTCTTTCTCTATAAGATGTCGTTGATTACGAGGTAGTGTCTCCCTCAAATGTACACGATGCATTCTGAGCAGATTGAAAATATGAATTAAGTATTAATTTGAAATATAAAAGATATAAGGAATGTAAGCCTCATGTAAGGAATCACTTACTCTAGGTATTGTTCAACATCTTCAGTATTGAAAAGCACATATGTATGCGCTTGTACTCGTGTGATGTAATCAAGGGTAATTACTTCTTCTTTTCCTACAAAGCGGCCTAACTCATCACCTTCATCATCATTTCTTCTAGGACGATTGGACTTTGTCTCAATGTCATCCAAATATTGCGTACAAAAAGTCATGCATTCTTCAGCCACAATTGCCTTAGCTATGGAGGCCTCGGGATGGGCTCGATTTCGAACATATAATTTTAATGTAAGTAGAAACCTACAAAAACATTTACTTATGCTAAAGCAAATGTAAAAAGGAATTTAACTTTTTTCAAAGTAAATTTAATATGGATGTACCTCTCTACCTGGATACATCCAACGAAATTGTATTGGGCCCGCTAGCAAGGCCTCCTCGGCTAAATGCACCGGCAAGTGCTCCATAACATCAAAGAAAGCCGGTGGGAATATTTTCTCGAGAGCGCATAGTGTGACAAATGCATCCGATCTTGTATCTTTTCGAGATCAGCAAGTGTATTCACCTTTGCGGATAATTGCCTAAAGAAATTTGCCAACTCAATGATGGATTTTACAATGTAAGTAGGCAACGCTTTTCGAACAGCCTAAAGGGAGTATTTGTTGGAGCAAAATATGACTATCATGGCTCTTAAGACCCCAAATAGCTCTTTCCTCTAGATGTACACAACGAGATATGTTTGACGAGTAGCCATCGTGACTTTGACTCCCTTTAGAACTTTCAAGAATGTGTCTTTATGCTTCTTACTCATTGTGAACTGAGCCGGAGGCATAATTTCTTTGCCAGATGGAAGCTTTTGTATATGCAATGGTTTCCGAATGTTCATCTCTTTTAGGTCTTTTCTTGCTTTATCATTATCTTTTGATTTCCCCGTAGTACCTAGCAGTATGTAGCACATTATCACACACATTTTTTTCAATGTACATAACATCAAGATTATGACGAACATGATTATTTGCCCAATATGGCAACTCAAAGAAGATACTCCTCTTTTTCCAATTGTGACACAACTTAGGAACCTTTCTTTTCTCCAACTTGGCTTGTTGCTTCTCACCCTCTTCTCTTTTCCTCTTTTTAATAACATCTTCTATTTTATACTTTGTTTCCATATTTTCAACTTGTTTAAGCAATTTTGTTCCAAACAATAACTTGGGCTTATCTCTCACTTCATGAGTACCATCAAAAGAGCCTTTATCCTTACGAAAAGCATGACTCCTAGGCAAGAAGCGTCGATGACCAATATAACAATACTTGCCACCATGATCCAACCATCGTGCTTGCTTGAGGTCTCACATTGCAACAAGGGCAAGCATATTCACCTTTAGTGCTCCATCCAGACAACATTGTATATGCAGGAAAGTCATTTATTGTCCATAATAGTGAAGCTCGTAAAGTAAACAACTCGTTCCTTGATGCATCATAAGTTGATATACCATCTTCCCACAATTCCTTCAACTCATCAATTAACGGTTGGAGATACACATCTATCTTGTTGCCCAGCCCTTTTGGGCCTTGAGTAAGCACCGACAAGAAGAAATATGGTTGTTTCATGCATAACCAAGGTGGAAGATTGTATGGCATAAGCACAACCGGCCAAGTACTGTGAGATATAGTCATTGTTCTGAAAGGATTAAATCGATCAGATGCTAATCCCAATCTAACATTCCGAATTTCACTTGAAAATAATGGATAACGTTCATCGAATTCCTTCCACGCACGAGAGTCTGCAGGATGCCTCAGCACACCATCGTCTATTCTTTTCTCGGCATGCCATCTCATGAGTGTCGTGGTCTTAGATGACCAATACAACCTTTGCAACCTTGGCTTTAAGGGAAAATACCATACTTTCTTCATCGCTACCTGCTTGGGAAGTTTATTCTTGCCACTTGTTTCCGCACCTTCACCGCTACCGCCTTCTTTTTGTTGCTTATATCTAGAGGCTCCACAAATTTCACATTTAGTAAGTTTTTCAGTTTCATTTCGAAACAACATACAATGATTAATGCACGCGTCCCACGTTTTATAACTAAAACCCAAATCCGTAGTCATCTTGTACGCCTCACGATAGGAACTTGGCACTTTCGCTGACTGAGGCAATGCCCTAATGAAAATTTTTAATAAAGAAGTAAATCCCTTATCGGCCACTCGATAATTAGCCTTCCAGTGCATAAGTTCTACAATAAATGAGAGTACTGTAAACTTATCACACCCTTCCCACAAGGCTTGATCAGCATCTCTCAAAAGTCTAAGAAACTTTGCGGTGGATGCATCTGATTGTACGATTTCTTCAATTCCTGGTTGGTTACTATCCGGCATCATCCCTTCATGTACCATTCGCCTCATACAATCTTGCACGCCCAATTCAATTTCAATGCCATCTTCAGTTGTCCTATCATTATTATCATTCTTACGCGCCGAAATGTACTCTTCCCCGTGCCTAATCCAATTCTTGTAATCTTTTGGAAATCGCACTTCAATACAATGTGATTTCACGGTTGCACGGTCTTTTTGGTAACGATTTGCGCATTTTTTACAAGGACAATATATTTCTTTAATACCAACAGACTTTTTTGAGAATGCAAAATCGAGAAAGTTGTCAACCCCAGACATATACTCATTTGAAATTCGATTATCCAAATCAATCCAACTTTTGTCCATATATGACTTGACTTGATATTTTTAACGTTAAAATACAACCTATATATAAGACCGAGAGACACAAATTTTAGAATAAAAATAAACTCATAAACAAACATAGTCTAAATATGTACAACTTTTGTCCAAATATAGATAATACACATTGTTGGAGCCTAGCCTATTAGTCGAACTTGGGCCCATGATATAGTATAACCCTATGACAACATTCATTCGTTCTCTCTCACAAGCCCCCTAATTGAGAAGCTAATTTAAGGAACTAGGTTGATGTGCAAAAGAATTGATGCACGGTAATTTTCCCTTCAGTGTATTTACTCCTTGTTTCTTGGTACTAAATTTGGTTCATTATTTGGGTTTCTGCATCGAGGAGGACAGATGAGAAAACATATGGAGTTGAGGATGAGAGATCTCACTCAGTAGCATATTTTATCTATGGCTTCATCCTCCCATTATTGCTGACCCTGTAAGTATCATATACATGTATAGTACTCCATATGACAACGCCCCTAGTTGCTTTAGAACAACCTATGACAACTATTCTCTACGTACTCTTGTTCCTTGAGATGGTGATTAGTGATTCACACTTGAAATAATGTAATAAAACCATCTCATTTCAATCTGACATGACACTAGGAAAGATTTCCTAAACAATGTCAAGTCACCAACCAGATGGACGCTGCACCAACTTCTACCCCCAACCACACAGACGTTAAAACAACAAATCTTTATATTCAAACAGATAACTACTGATATACCCAAATAAATTGTAAATTGATCACCAGAATAGGAAAATTCATTGAAATTATCAATAAATTAACAAACCCATTACAGCAGATCGAATCAAAACCCAAAACAGTAAGAACGTCTCAAAGTAATCACATACACAGCCAAAAAATTAAAAATAAAAATTCAAGATTCAGAAATGGTCAAGATTAAAACCCGGATACAGAATTGAACAATACCTTAAAAAATCTCTAAAAGAAAAAAACATTAATCAAATGTGACAAATAAGCGAAATCTCACCTCAGAAGACTTCAAAACTCAACGACAGCAACTTGAGTGCAATTCCCTCTTTCTATGTCTACTTCGGATGTGGTGCAGCGTCAATTGCCCTGGCTGGAGGAGAGAGAGAGAGAAATCAAAAAGATTTTCAATAATCCACCACACCAAGAACAACAAATTAAAACCAAAAATTAAAAGGATATACCTGTTGATTCGTTCTTCACCGGCGGCGGTAGGAAAAAGTATGGTCACCGGCGTCGGCTTCGTGCCCTAGGTAGAGGAGAGAAGAAAGAGAGAGAGAGAGGGAGAGAAAGCGCGAAATGAGTGTGGGAAATTTGGGCTTCCCGGTATTTATTGACATTTACGGCGGACGCGTATACAACCGCCGAAATAAGTAACTATTTACGGCGGTTAATAATATACCGCCGTATATAACTTCAACATTTACGGCGGACGCGTGTAAAACCGCCGAAATAAGTAACTATTTACGGCGGTTAATAATATACCGTCGTATATAACTTCAATCTCATATACGTATATGCCAAATGTACGTATGTAACATATTTACGGCGGCTTAAACCGCCGTATATACATATATATATACGGCGGTTGTGTATACCACCGTATATATATGTATATACGGCGGACGCGTATCAGCCGCCATAAATGACTGCCGTAAATACCCCACTTTCTTGTAGTGAATTGAGTATCATACCATGCAGAGATCCTCGTCGGTGGCCCAATGTTGCCACATATTCGGATAAAATTCCTCATTCATCGATTGCGAGAGCGTGTAATGGCGGTGCATTCTCACCAACTCAAGCCTCCTCTCCGCCGCCTCCCGACTCACCCGACCTCGACGGACTCCACGAGCTCCTCCCCTCTGCTCCAAAACCTTGATTTCGAAGGTTTTCGCGGAGATATTGGGCAACAATGGCGTTTTCTCTCTCCATTTTCTCTCTCTGGCGTCGACTGGTTTTTTTTTGAAGGTGAAGAAGACAGACACGGCGCCTGTCTGTTTTAAATATTTTGCCCTGCTGATCTGGCCCGCGCGGATGAGATTGCAGGGCAAAATTCCAGTTTTGCCCTTTTAATTCCTGGTCTTCTGCATTCAGACCCCCAGCCTAACGAAAACCTAACGGAAGTCTATTTCCCTCCTCGTTTTCAACCACGACCGTCATCGTAAGCCCGTTTTTTAACGAAAACATAACGGAAATCCATTTCCTTCCTCGTTTTCAACCCCGAACGTCATCGTAAGCCCGTTCATTTAACGAAAACCTAACGGAAGTCCATTTCCTTCCTCGTTTTCAACCCCGACCGTCATCGTAAGCCCGTTCATTTAACGAAAACCTAACGGAAGTCCATTTCCTTCCTCGTTTTCAACCCCGGTCGTCATCGTAAGCCCGTCCTTTAACGAAAACTTAACGGAAGTTCATTCCCTTCCTAGTTTTCAACCCCGACCGTCATCGTAAGCCCGTCCTTTAACGGAAACTTAACGGAAGTTCATTCCCTTCCTAGTTTTCAACCCCAGCCGTCATCGTAAGCCCGTCCTTTAACGAAAACCTAACGAAAGCCCATTCTCTTCCTCGTTTTCAAACCCGTCCATCATCGTAAGCCCATACCAAGAACGCGTATCCCCAGCGGGTAAACCCCGGCAATTATCGTAAGTGAAATTACCCGGATCGCGCGGACTGCGGCGAGCAGTTGTCTTTCGCGGTGTTTGGGACCTCACTTTCGGGAAGGAGAGGAGTCGCCACGCGGTTTTGTATTTTGAGCCCAAACGTTGAAAAATGGCTTATGAAAAAGGTGTCGTTTTTATTGGTAGCAAAAACTTGGAAAAGGCTTTGAAAAGGGTGTCATTTTTATTGGTAGCGAAAACATGACAAAAAGTTCTTTTAGTACCAGAGATTGTTAGGTTCGGAGGTCACGTTACGTTTCGAGAAGATTATTTTGAGATCACCCGAAATGCCTCGTATGACGAGTCTTTCTACCTTTCTCGAAAATGTGTGTGTGTGTGTGTGTGTGTGCATTTTGAAAATGGGGGCTTGAATGACAAGATTAATCTTGATTTAAATGTCAAACGTTGATTTTGTGATCCCTTTTGGAAAAAGCGAGCGTTTGAATGACAAACGTCGGTTTTGGAGTTTTTTAGGAAAAGTGGTGCGAGTGACGATTTTTGAACTTTTAACTTAAGTGTCAAATGTTGACTTTTAAGAAAGGAGCGTTTGGATATCAAACGTCGGGTTTTGAGTTTTAAAGATGATCGTTTGGATGCTAAACGTCACTTTGCGCATTTTGAAAGAGAGTTCGAATGTCGAACTCCGGTTTTGAACCGGGCATTACATTGTTAGCGATTTTACGAGAAAAAAGCATTAAATGATATGCGATCAACGAATCGTTTTGCGACTCGGACTTTGATAAGTAAATACTATCACGAGCCAAACGGCTCGGACTTGTAAATGACAGTATTTAAAGTGTGGCATCGACGGAATCAAACGATCCGGATTTTAAAGGTGCGATCAACGAACAAAACGGCTCGAACTTGTAAACTTGAGTTAAGTAAATAGCATTCAATGGATCAAACGATCCGGACCGTTAAATGACTATCACGAACCAAACGGTTCGGACTATAAAGTTTCTTAAAGTAAATGACATTCAAGGATCAAATGATCCGGAATTGTTAAATGACATTAAAAGTAAAGAAACGGGGCCGGAACGCCGTTTTAACCGAGATTACTTCTCTTACGGGAAGAGAAGAGGATCTTGGACTAAAACGTATCGAACCCCGTTGACGGTGATGTCTACATTTCAATGACTTTTGTCCGAAACGGTTGTAGCGACTGGCGCGTAAATCGAGACGGAACGAGTGTTTAGGGAGAGAGAGTGTTACCTATGGCTAGGGGTTGACTCTTTTGGCTTGGTTGACGTATACGGGATACGGTTTAGTGTTTGGAAAGGTGTTTCAAGGTTGTTTGGTTCGTGTTTGGTTGAAATACGAGGTTTTCACGCAAATCGAGACAAAACGGGGCTCGGGAGAGGGTGGAATGTGCTTATGCCGTGGCTATTTGTGAAAATGGATAATGTTTTTTTTCTTCAAATGTTTGATAGCCCTCTGTATTTATAGGGTGAAAATGCAAAAGAGTCCGGATGGACTTTACCTGAATTGGGGGGGGGGGTTTGTGGTATTTTGGAAATTGGGAGGACTTGCTGGCAATTCTGTTTTGCCTGAAAAACAGTCCGGCCGGACTGTGACAACATCTCAGGGGCATTTTGGTCTTTTTACTCTGAAATCTGATTGATGTTGACTAGAGGGCTGTGGCATGTGTGCCACGTGCCCCTGTGACTCACCAGGGCATGGGTTTTCATGCCATTATTCCCGGTTTTATCCGTTTTTTAAATAACTGTCCGGAAAATGTCCGAAACGCCCCCGAAAAGTGTCGAAAAGTGCGTTTTTCAGGAAAAGCTGTACTTTTACGTGTGATAACGTGTGTTGAGTACGCTTTGATGTTGGGATGCACGGGGCAGTCCCGGGACGTCTTGTTGGCCTGAGTACGGGGAGTTTAACGGGTTCCGGTTAACCTGGAGCGGTCCAGTTAACGGATTCCGGTTAACTTTTAACGGATTTTGATGATCCGGATTTGGGTACTTACAGTAAGTCCGAATCTTCCCCAGCAAGGACGCCTTCAAATGGTCTCCCTCAGATTCAAAGCTCAATGTAGGTTCATACTCCTGAACCGAACCTCGACTTAAGATCATACTCCTGAACTAAGTCCCAAGGTAGGTTCATACTCCTGAACCGAACCTCGACTTAGGTTCATACTCCTGAACTAGGTCCCAATGTAGGTTCATACTCCTGAACCGAACCTCGACTTAGGTTCATACTCCTGAACTAAGTCCCAATGTAGGTTCATACTCCTGAACCGAACCTCGACTTAAGTTCATACTCCTGAACTAAGTCCCAAGGTAGGTTCATACTCCTGAAACGAACCTCGACTTAGGTTCATACTCCTGAACTAAGTCCCAATGAAGGTTCATACTCCTGAACCGAACCTCGACTTAAGTTCATACTCCTGAACTAAGTCTCAATTTAGGTAAAGACGCCCCTGCTAAGTCGAATCAGTCTTCGGCAACGCTTCTGCTAAGTCGAGTCTGTCTTCGGCAACGCCTCTCCTAAGTCGAATCAGTCTTCGGCAACGCTTCTACTAAGTCAAGTCTGTCTTCGGCAACGCCCCTACTAAGTCGAATCAGTCTTCGGCAACGCTTCTGCTAGGCCGAGTCTTCCTTCAGCAACGCCTTCGTTAGTCGAGTCTACCTTCGACAACGAAAATGCTGTGGGAGGTCCATTTAGAAAAAGCCAAAAACTGCCAAAACTGCTTTCTGCAAAAAAAAATAGGCACGCTGCTTAGGTCATCCGCGCGGACAAGATTGCACCTACAATCTTGTCCATACGGATAAGATCAGCATCCAGGCAACCTATAAATACAGCCCTTCTCCCTCATTTTCAAGAGGCCCAAAAAATATAAAAACCTACTGTCACTCTGCCCAAATTCACCCTCAAACAGCCATTTACACTCCTATAACTCAAATTCCACACCATATTCATCCTCTAATCCATCCCAAAACTACCTTTAACCCCTTGAAACCTTCAATCCCTAAACAACAAACCAAGAAACAATTGGTAAACCCTCACCTCCCTTACTCAAATCTCCTTCATCCATGCATATTTTTCATATATAGATGATGTAGCTTAGTTTCTTCACTTGCTTGCTCATCCCCTTCCCCTCTTGTCCCAAGGATCCAAGAGGATCTCCATGGAACCCATTTCCATGGATGATTCTCTAAAATGATCCACATTCTCTTTTATTTTATGCCATTCCCCACTCCCCTTTTTATATCTCTTGGTACTTTTTTGCTTGACCTAGAAGATGGTCATTTTGGAGTCAATCTCCACATATGACCACTTATAAATGGTTCACACTACTTAATTTCATGCCTCTTTACATTTTTAGTTTTTACTTGTCTTCTTAACCTAAATATGGTCATCTTGGAGTCAATCTCCATAGGTGATCATTTCAAATGGTCCATATTATTTACATTCCTTGCAAATTCCCCTCCCCATGTCTAAGATGCTCACCTTGGAACACTTTCCTTGGATGAACATCATCTAGACTTACAAAATAGGTCACACAAGATGTAGGAGATACACTTGAGTATAGATCTCAAGGATGGTCATCTTATGACCACCTTAGAGATCTTCCTCTAAAGTTGATACATCTTGACCTAACTCTCTTGTCAATTTACTTTCATGTCAAATTCCCCTTTTCCCCTAGCAAATGAAATGCTCACAAAGTCCTAACGTACCCCCGGGATGACTTGATTAAGTGGATTCATCACTTATGACCACTAATCAAAGTCTAGGGAAAGAGAGGACAAGCATGGATGCCAAAATCCAAATCCCCATTTACTTTCTGTCTTTCAGTTACAATTCCAGTTAAGTCCTGTAAATCCAGTTAACTTTCTGGAAATTACAGTGACTAAACTGGAAACTGTAAAATATGGAGATTGCAGCCCTATCCGCGCGGATAAGATTGCACTGCAGTCTTGTCCACGCGGATGACATTGTCATCTGCAAACAGTCCCTCATTTTTCTGTTATTTTCAGTTTAATCACTGTTTTCAAGCTGTTTTTCAGTTCAGTCCTTACGATTTCAGTTATTTTCAGAAAAGTCCCTTTAAATACACACACACACACAAAAGGTTTCAAGTGAGGAAGACTCGTTGTACGAGGCATTCCGGGTGAACACCAACGTTCTTCCCGGAGTGTAACGTGACCTCCGAACCCATTTTCTCTAATATTGGGTATTTTTCAAAGTTTTGGCCCTTAAACTAAAAACGGCGTGGCTACTCTGAAATGATTTTAAAAAGTCCGATAAATATTTTTCAAAACTTTCAAAAACAAACAAGAGTCTTGTCGGGCGGCAAAAGAAAAATCGCGGATACACATCATCACACTAGGGGTTAACTCTTAAACTCGGTGGACGTATACGGGATACGGTTTGGTGTTTGGAAGGGTGTTTTGAGTTTGTTTGGTTCGTGTTTGGTCGGAAAACGAGGTTTTCACGCAAATCGAGACAAAACGGGGCTCGAGAGGGGGTAGATCAGCCTAGAATCGTGGGGTTTGTAAAGAGAGATTATATTTTTTCCTCCTTTTTTAAATGTTTTGACAACCCTTGTATTTATAGGGTGAAAATGCAGAACAGTCCGGACGGACTCTTATTCAATTTGGAGAGGTTTTTTGGTATTTTGGAAAGTTGGAGGACTTGTTGGCAATTCTGGCTTTTCAAGCAAAACAGTCAGGACGGACAGTCATTCAATTTCAGGGGCATTTTGGTCTTTTCACCTTGGAATTTGATTGATGTTGATTTGTGGGCTTTGGCATGCGTGCCACGTGCCCCTGTGACTCACCTATGCTAGGGTTTTTGTCCCGTTATTCCCGGTTTTATCCTTTTTTTAAATAACTGTCTGGAAAATGTCCGAAACGCCCCCGGAAAGTGCCGGAGAGTGCATTTTTTGAGGAAAGTCGTACTTTTACGTGTGATAACGTGTGTTGAGTACGCTTTGACGTCGGGATGCACGGGGCAGTCCCGGGATGTCTCGTTGGCTTGAGAACGGGGAGCTTAATGGATTCCAGTTAACCTAGAAAGGGCCCGTTAACGGATTTCGGTTAACTTTTAACGGATTTTGACGATCCGGATTTGGGTACTTACAATGTCCCATCTTTCTTTTTAACTAGAATCACAGGAGAGGCAAAGGGGCTTGAGCTATGTTGTATCACTCCACTATCCATTAGCTCTTTAATTATCTTCTCAATTTCATTTTTCTGAAAGTAAGGGCACCTGTAAGGCCTATTGTTCACTGGCTGACTTTCAGGTTTCAGAGGTATAGCATGGTCAAATCTTCTCACTGGTGGCATCTCTTTTGGTTATGAAAGTAGATCTTCATACTCCTTCAATAGTATCGAAATGTTTGGGTCCATTTCCCCTTCATTAGTCACTGAAGTTAGTGAGTATAGTTGTACCACTGCTCCACAAGGTAAATCATTCAATATTTTTGTAGCTGTTGGGGCTGTCATAAATTTCAGCATCATTACATCTTGAACCCCTTGCAAATTACAATGTTTCCCATTCTATTTGAACCCCATCGACATCTCATTGAAATCAAATGTAATAGGACCCAATGTTTTGAGCCACTATATTCCCGAAACTGTATCACAACCACCTAGCTTGATGATTTTCATATCTCCTTTAAATTTGACATCCTGTAACCTCCAAGTAAATCCCTTACATTCTCCATGGCTATGTATCTTGCTGCCATCTGCCATCTTCTCCTGGCAATTCCACTTTTTGTGTTTCTTCCACAGGTGTGTCCATTGTATCATGCCATTCTTCCTCCTCATCTCCATTTTTGACTCCTAGCATGAAAATCTGTTTGTTCTTGCATTTATGATCATATTTGAAAACTTCATCACAGTTATAACACAGACCCTTCTCCCTCCTATCTTTCATTTCTGCCTGAGTTAGATGTTTAATGGGAATGGTATGCTTTGTGGATGATAAACTATCAGTGCCTTGGTTAATGGAAGGTGAGGAATAAGTGGAATATTTGGTGTTACTGGTATTTATTTTGGTAGGGTGTTGGAACATTGGAGTAGTGGATTTGTGGTTGGTGTTATATGGGGAATAAGTTGGACTCGGCTTATAGGTAGCTGACTTGAATTTTTTGATCGATGCTTCCCAATGTGACTCCTCAATCCTTGCTAAGTTGATGGCCTGAGTAAGGGTAGGTGGGAATTGAGATTGTACTCTAAACCTTATTTCTTCCTTGAGCCCTTTAATGAAGTTTTTGATATATAACCTTTCACTCAACCCAGCATTCTCCACCTTCATTAATGCCCTCATTTCTTCAAACTTATCTTGGTATTCACTGACTGAATTCAATTGTTGCAAGCTAGCAAACTCCCCTTCAATATTCTGATAAGCTTGATGCCCAAATCTAGTGGCTACCTTGTCAATAAACTCTTCCCATGCACTACAATCAATCTCCTCACAAAAATTTTGGTACCAAAACTCTGCGCTTTCTTCAAAATGCATAGTAGCTAATTCCACCTTATCACACAATGAAACATCTCTATATTTGAAAAACTTGTGACACTTACGGATCCACCCTCTGTGATCAATTCAAGAAAATTTTGGAAAATCCAATTTAAGATGTTTCTTATAGGTTTCATTTATTCCTTTTTCAGATCTAGCCATATGACCATAATCAGAGTCCTTAATAGCAGTATTAGAATCATCAATGTGAATGGTTTCATTCCAGGTTTTACCTTGTTTCTCCTTGTCCGTAGCTGGGATCTCCTTACCAGCACCTGGTGATGCACCTAGAATCAAACCAGAACTGCTAATTCCCTTCAGGCCTCGTCCCGCTTCATCCACCTTATCCTTTCCATTGTTGGATTTCATCTCCAGCAAAATACGTGTCACTTCTTCTACACCTTTACTTAGCGCCGAGATGTCCCCTTTCAGCTCAGTGGTTTTTGTCTCCAAAGCATCCTCGAGTCCATTTAATCTCTCTTCTATAGATCTTATGTTAGATTCTACTGCATCCATACGAACATTCACCATGTTTTTCGTGGATTCGAGTGCTCTGATACCAAATTTGTTATGTCCAGCTTCAGAAAATACAAATTGACGAACGACAATTGGGATTTTAACCTCCAATTTGTCACGGAATTATATTCAGATTGGGTGAGAAGAGAATTTAGATAGATATTTAGAATATGTGATGAGAGAGAAGATAGAATTTAGAGAGAGAAGTTGGGAATTTCTGTATATTCTCCATAGCCATGAAAATGGCGATTTCCAGCTACATAAGGAGAGAGAAAACACGTGGGTATAACGGCCCATTTCTCTCTCTGTAATACGACAGCGTTTTAAGTAACGGAAATAAAAATTTAGACAAGCTAAAACGACGACGTCCTATTTAAAAAAGAAACGCGTACGACCAGGTTCGCTAATGAACTTATTGATACGCTACTCCCAAACGATGCCGTATCCTCCTAACTTCAAACATAACGGTCACCCCCAAATCATTTCGAACCCTAATTCATTACACTGAAAATGGATCAAAATCTCGAGGGTTGTGTGTGTGTGTGTGAATTCATGCACAGTGTAAGTACTTACTGAGTCAAAATAGCTTTGGATTCGGGGCCATAGCCAGAGGAAATTATAAGAATTTGCCACCATTGATGTCAATTCACGCAAGCTTTTCTGTATTTGGATTCACAAGTAATTTCTTTGAGCTGAAGCTTTGATTTGGTTGACGCTAAAATTCTTCAGAACCTTCAAAAAACCCTAACGTTTATTCGCACCAAGATAAAATGGAGTGGTCGGATTTTTCTTTTTTTTTTTACTTATTTGGCAGGATTTAATTGCACACCATCTGTTTGATAGATTGCCAGAGAGAAAGTCTGTCACCAGGTATTTGATTCCAGCCCTCCTTTTAATCCCCACCCCGCCCCCAAGTTTAGATAATGCTATGCATTTCCTCTGGAAAATTCGATCAAGTTTAATGTCGATTTCATTAGTTCACTGAGCGTTAAAGCCGTGTCTTCTCTTTGTGCTGATCACTTGTATTTATATGCACCTTGAGAAGATCTTTACGAATCCAACACCTTCCTTATGTGAGCGTTAAAGCCGTGTCTTATCCTTTTGAAAGCTTGAATTTAGTATTAAAAAAAAAAAATCTATAAAAGGGATTAAAGGATAGAACGAAGAAGATCAGATTACAGCAAGAACATAAAGTTGAGAAAGTGAATAGAGAATTTGATTATTGCAGACAAGCCGTCTTCCTTGCACACTTGATGCAATCATCTAAGATCATCTCCGAATCATACTTGTACGTAAATCCCTTCTCCTTTAGCTTTGTAGATCTCAAGTCAATATCTCTGTTAGGATCATCAAGATACCTGAAAATAAAAGATTATTGACACTCATATTGAGACGCGAATATATATATATATGTATATTAAATAAAAATGACAAGTTCAGTTTCTTACTTGTCCTTGACATTAAACTCGGGAAATTTCCTCTGATAGTATTTAGCAATTTCAGCTGTCGTGACATAAGAACTGGCACATAGGTATCTTCCTTTCATCGAATCTGTCTCCATACTAAATATATGTGCTTCACATACATCTTCAATATGTACAATCGGAACTTTTCCGAGCAATTCTTCCATAAACTTCAAACAATGATATAAATCAGCATTATCAAGAATCTGTGATATGAACATCAGCACAGCCAAGGGCGTAGATGGTAAAAGAGTATCTCCTCCTACAAGACCGCAAGCTAAAGTTACCACCTCCAATCCACTAGCATCACCATTGATTTTCAAGATTTCTTTCTCGGCTAGTGTCTTTGCCTTGGTGTAGTCCTAAGGGTAAAATGGTCAAAATGTTAACTCAATATTACGCGAATTTGAAGAAATTGATGAATTTTGGGAGACGTTAACAAATTAAGGACGAAAAATGCAAATATATATCACCCTACAGCTAGTTATATATGTGTAATACAGTAGAAATGTGGATTGGAAGCAGAGAAAATACGCGACAGTGTATTGAAGGTACCATTAAGGATTCATTGCTATAGGGAACCGAGCAATCAAGTAGGGTCCAACAATTTTCATCGATGAACTCCTTGTAGCCCGTCCCATCATCCTTCAATGGAGAAATTGCCATCACAGATGCAGTATAGATAAGCCGTTTCACCGTTCCCAACTTGATGCATGACATAGCAATACTCTTGGCAGCTGCAATTGTGGCTTCAATCATATCTTTGTTCTATATTTAATAGTATTTATCAACAAAAAAAAAATAAAAATTAATGTGATATATCTCAAAATTATCTTGGATACGTTAAAGGTTCTTGAAACTTTTGAACAAGAGAAAGATAAAGGATTGTGTACATACGTCGTAGCCTTCAGACTGTTTCATGGGGTGTGCAACATGAAATACAAACTTACAACCTTCGATTGCTCGCTCAAACTCCTCGGGTTTGTAAATGTCAGCTACAAATAAATGAAGTCGAGTATCTGCATTAGGAAAGCTTTTTAAGAGCTCTACCTTGCTAGAATCACCTGCAAAAACATAATCAACGAATCTATATTAGTAAGAATCCTTTGCGGACAATTTAAATACGCGATGAGATATTGTATGAATCAAAGACACACACACACACACAGAGTACCTAAATTTCTTAGTGTAGTGTGAACAATGTAGCCTCTTTCCAAGAGTTTCTTGACCAAACTCGAGCCAATACAACCAGCACCTCCTGTCACGCAAACACGAGAACTACTCTTGTCCATTGCCAATTTATAAGCTTTTTTGCTTCACCTTGTTGCTCGTCCGATGTATTTAATTTGATGGTTATTCCATATATATCTATACACGCACACAAACACATATATATATATATATAGTATATTGTTCTAAGGTGTGTATAGAAGGTCAACTGGTGGTGGACATTGTTGTGCTTGTCGACAGTGGCGGATCCAGAAAAAAAATTCAGTGTGGGCCAAAAAAATTGTTTTTTCTAATGATGCTATTTTTTCCAATGTTTAAACAATTGATGCTATTTTTATTAATTTATTAATTACTTAGCAAACAATTTTGTTTTTTAAACATTCAAAAAGAGAGATAATATAGTATATTAAAAGGACAAGTGACGGAATGGGGAGTATAGGAGTCGAACCCAGGACATGAAGGGGAAACGGTAAACAACCTTCCGCTTGGGCAATCTAATATTAGAGTTGAAATGCATTAACTAAGTATAGTTATCCATAGTTTCAAAAAAATTTTTTTTTTTTTTTTTTTTTTTGGAAATTTGAGTGTCGGCCATGGCCCACTTTGGCCCTAAGGTGGATCCGCCCCTGCTTGTCGAGGTCCTTCGTGTACAACTGGAGACAGATTATATATCAATTTTATTTCTTTAAAAAAATGATGAAGCGCGACATGGGAAGAAAGTGATTAGGATTGTTTGATTAAAAATTAGAGAGTTTACATACAAAATTTCATTTAAAAAATTTAATCACATCCCCTGAACGATATGCAAATGAAAGCTAGTTTGATTAACTAATTAGTACTCCATTTATGTTAAGATTCTTTGATACGCCTAAGTTATGCAGAAAGAATACAAAATAAATCGATGATTTTTGCTAATCTTATATTCCGCCGCACAATAGGAAGATATGGACACTCTAAATGTGACAATTATACCGTTTATGTTAAGATTCATTTATACCGTTCATCAGAAACGACGTACATGTCCGGAAACACATCCATCTTCAACTGGTTCATCTCATCACTCTCCAAGATTGGACTTATCCAAGGAACGTCTATATATCTTGTGGGGGCATATTACGAATATAATATCATAATATTATATTCAAGTATATATTGTTATATACTCCCTCCGTCCCGCCCGAAAAGCCCCAAAACCAACCTCGCACGCAAATTAAGGAAAATGATGTAGGAAAGAGAAAAAGTTTAAATGTTGTGAGTATGAAAAATTAAATAGGAGAGAGAATGAGTGGGAGGAATAGTTAGGAGAGAGAATGTTGTGAGTGTAAAAGTAAAGTTGGAGAGAGAATGAGTGGGTGAAATAGTAATAAAAACTTTCCTTTTTGGGAAAGTGCCTTTTTAAATGGGACACCCAAAAAGAAAATTTGTGGCTTTTCGGGCGGGACGGAGGGAGTATAGATTAGGAAACTTAATCTTTGTATTAGATTAGGAAAGATTGTATAGATCTAGAAACATATTAGGAGATTACATTCTCATTGTAACCCTATAAATATGTACCTCTAACAACATAATTAATTGAGTCTTTCGATACGTACAATTCTTCTCTTTCATGTATGATTGACTTCTCCTTCTAGTTAATTACCTCCTCATTGTAATCCTATAAATATGTATCTCTAGCATCATAATCAATTGATCATATCAATTCTCTCTCTCTCCATGTATGATTGGCTTCGTCTCTAACCCTCATTATTCTAATATGGTATCAGAGTATTAAGATACATAGAAGGACTTCTCCGCCAAAACTTAAGCGGCAAAACCTTAAGCCGCCCCACCCCCTCACCACCATTGCTTCCGCTACAAAAAAAAAAAAGAAAAACACTTTTTGGCCGAAACCTTATACTTCAAACCCCCCCGGCTCAAAACACCTTTTTGGCCGAAACCTAAAAAAAAAAAATCTTGTTATTCAACCCCCTCGGTTCAAAATCCCTTTTTGACCGAAACTCAAATTTTTTTTTTGTTATTCAACCCCCTCGGATCAAAACCCCTTTTGGCCGAAACCCTAAAAAAAAATTTCTTGATTATTCAACCCCCTTGGCTCAAAACCCCTTTGACCGAAACCCAATATTTTTTTCTAGTTATTCAATCCCCTCGGCTCAAAACCCTTTTTGGCCGAAACCCAAATTTTTTTTCCGGTTATTAAACCCCCTCGGCTCAAAAATCCATTTGACCGAAACCCAATTTTTTTTTCCTATTATTAAACCCCCTCGGCTCGAAAACCCTTCCCCGCAACCCAACCCTCTCCGGCATAGTCATGCACCAACCTATCACCACCTCGGATGCGAGAAACGACACCACATCCGACACCACACATGTCCGGGAACACATCTCCAACTCATCATCAAACCCGATTCATCTCATCACTCTCCAAGATTGGACTTATTCAAGGACCGTCCATCTTGTGGGGGCATATTAGGAATATATTATCATAATATCACTTTTTTCACCTTTTACCTTAATTTTCGCACTAAGCCAAAAAGTGCATATTTTCGTGGGACGGAGGGAGTATAGTTTAGGAAACACAATCTTTGTATTAGATTAGAAACCTTCTCCTTCTTCTAGATAATTGCCTCATCATTGTAATCCTATAAATATGTATATCTCTAGCATCATAATCAATTGAGTCATTCATATCAATTTTCTCTCTCTCCATCTCCATGTATGATTGGCTTCGTCTCTAACCCTCATTATTCTAATAAACCCCACGTCAACAACACTGACTTTAACTTTAATGACATGGCAGCACTGATGTGTCAATGACGTAAGGTGCCAAGCTAGCAGTTAGTAAAAGAACAAGTACATTGCATTATTCGTAAAAACATTTGAAAAAATACGTTGTATTTTGTTGCATGCGCATTTTAGAATCAATATTGTAGCAATCAAGCTATATAGGGAACCGATACTATATAAGCTGATGTACAATTTCTTTGTATTGGCACTTTCATTTGGCAATCAAGCTATATAGGGGACCGATACTATATAAGCTGATGTACAATTTCTTTGTATTGGCACTTTTATTTTTTGTCACGCTACACATAACCAGAAATTGAAACTTGTGACTTATTTTGTACACTAGTTGATTTGTCAGACATTGATCAAACTCTTGCGGAGTAACATCGTGGGCTGTTGGGTCTGCACGTGTAAGGACCTGCTTTGATACAATCTTAAAGTCTGAGGTTCCATCTTAAAACCAATTGATGTCAAGGAGAGTGGCCCAGGATCTTTATATGTCATAGGCAAGATTTGTCAATTTCCAATGTAGAATAATATCTCTAACACAAACTAAATATCATGCAGAAACGGAAAAGAAACCAATAGCTTCTAGAGGGAATTTGTTTTTTTTTTTTAGCATTTTCTTGAAGCCAAGCCTACGTACGTGTGCTTTTTAATTTCCACATAAATCAAAACCGGTTGCCATTAGATCAGGTTAACACTCATGAGACTGAAAGGCGAAAAACTTAGCATCCCTTTTTAAGAAATATACTGCTCCAGTTTCTCTTTACTACTCCCTCCCTCCCATAATGAATGTCCAAAAGAATTTCAAAATTGCTTTTGATCATAAGCAAATTTCAAAAGTTTTAGAGATTCATTTTGGGACGGAGGGACAACAAATTACAAAACGAGTCTTTAAACATTTTAAATAGTGTTTCGAGGTGCTCTCGAGTTGATTTTCCTGATCAATTTTTTTATAAATAGTTTAACCAGACCGCAGAAAATATACCAACTGTCGTTCCGAAAAACTATCAGTGGCTAGCTAGTGTTCTGGATAGGATAGTAGATATCATGAGCCAACACAGTAAAAGATGAATTTGAATGTACAAAAATAAAATAAATCTGTATGTTGGGGGCGAATGATGAAAAAAATGGATGAAGGTAAATAAACTGGAGATGCGGGGTATCGATCCCCGTACCTCTCGCATGCTAAGCGAGCGCTCTACCATCTGAGCTACATCCCCATTTGAATACTTGAACAATTTCATTTTTTATTATTATAAGCATAACAATTTTAAGCATCAAATCATCAGTACATTTAAATAGTAATAATGGTTTATTTTCTCTTATACTGCAGACTGACAACTATCTAGCATAATTCTCAGAAAGAGCACGAGCATATGGCAAAATTTTATTATTACAACTTCCAATAATTTGCGTTTTGTCCACTTTTAATCTTAGGTTTCATAGTTCACTTAATCATCTCAAGTCTTAACTGAGGTAAATGATTCAATTTCCTTGTTCTTCAATGTTCTGTAAACGCAGAATGTTCCGTCTTAAGTCTATCTTAAAAGCTCTCGAGCTTCACAGAAAGAAATGATGATGAGAAAATTCTTCTGATAGCAACGAGCGATTTCTGCAACTGAAATATACTCACTAGCACATAAGAACCGGCCACTCATTGAAGGCGCCTCGATAGAAAAAATATGGGCTCGACAAACATCGTGAACATGAACAACTGGAACTTTTCCGTTCAATATTTCTAACGCCTTTAATGTTAAACACGCTATTTCATCATCTATATTATAAATGGCAAAGGAATCTTCAACAGTACAATGAATAGTTACATTTGCCGACTTTACCATTTTGCCCTCACTATTTTATTTCTTTCCCATTTTGCCCTTTAAAAAAAATCTATATTATAAATGGCAAAGGAATCTTCAACAGTACAGTACAATGAATAGTTACATCCGCCGACTTTACCATTTTGCCCTTATTATTTTATTCCTTTCCCATTTTGCCCTTAAAAAAATTAAAAATAAAAAAAAAAAAAAAAAACGTGGCCCGCCAGCTAGTTATTAATATGCCCTAAAAAAAATCCCCACAGTTTGAGGCGTGTAAGGTAAATCAGTATTGCCTCCAACTAGGCCACAAGTTAAAGTCACGACCTCCATTTCATTTGTCGCCATGCTCAATATCTCCTTTTCAGCTAGTGTCTTCGCCAAAACGTATTTCTATCGACATAAAAATCACAATGGTAAGCTCATAAATATTACTCCCTCCGTCCCAAAATGTATGTCCAAATTTGTTCTTTGGGGAGGGACTGAGGGAGCACTGGTTCTACTTATTTTTTAAGAACCAGTACTCCCTCCCCCAATGATCAGCTAATAAACCTACCATTTAGACTTTTAACTTTATGATATATGAACAATAATTACATCTAAATAATGGCAACAAAAAAAAAAAAAAAAAAAAAAAAAAGGCAGAAAACATTGTCTAAAAAATCAGCATTAGTTATTATTGATTGATTGCTTTATTAATCACCGAGTTATTATTATTTGATTGCTTTATGAATCACCGAAGAGCCTACATATATATTGTGGACCAAATTTTGTGACATTTTGTCCCCCTAGCATTATGTAGTGTGGCTTTTGTTTTTTTTAAATGTTAAGTGCTGAAATCTGATTTCACCTCTGAAATTGGCTGAATTCTTAAGAGCATCTTCAACAATGAAACTTCAAACCCATCCCTCTCTCCTCCACCTCAGCTCCACGTCATCAGTCATCAAAAACACAACTCCAAACAATTTTATCTCCATTCATGACAAAAGTCATCAGTTTCTCTCTCCTACTTTTTATTAATAATGGTAGTTTTTTCAATATTCTTGTATTTTTATTATTTTTTATATGTTAATTGCATTTTTTGTAAAAAAAAAAAATTTTAATTTCAAAAATATGACATGTGTCACCCTCTAATTGGGCAAAGGCTTGAATTCTTTTTTCCCCACTCCATGAAGTCAGTCTTCTGGCAAAACCAAAAATGAAAAGTCATTGATGAAGTTATTAAATGTCATGGTTGGGGGTGTTATGGGTTGCCACCTCAGCCACGACTTTTGCTAAAGTCATTATTGAAGATGCTCTAAGAGGCAGCGTCTGAAGACTGAATTTTGAATTAGGCAAGCTGTTTGATTTTTCATCTGAAATCGTTTTCTGAAATGTGTGTGTTTACCATTTTAGCCTTCTGAATAATATTAATTGGTTGCCTTGTTAATAATAAGCTGAATATCAATGCGACATTCAAGTATTAAATATTTAAACAGAATTACAACTTTTTTTTTCATAATCACTAATGTAAAATTCAAAAACATAATAATAAATAAAAATATCACATTATTCAAATTTACAAATAATATAGAAAATTAAGTTCAATAAGCCAAAAAATTAACTACATAACACAATATTTAACTAGTAAATACTATTTTATTTTTTTTGGGAATTTTCGGAATTAAGTAATAAATAACAATTAACTATTAACACAATATTAAAGCATGAAATTTAAGACAATATGAAATACTTAAAACAATAAAATTACCTCCACCTTCTTTCTTTATAGTTTTTCAGAAATTGTTTTTGACAAAATGCCCCTCCAACAAATATATTAACGGATATATATGGGGACATTAAGGTCATTTCACAAAAAAAAAGGGCCAAACGGACTTGGGTCAAACGGGCTTCGGAAGCCCGCGGGCTAAGCCCGGCCCGGCCCCATATTACACAAACAAGCCTGTACTGTATATATGACGGGCTGGACGACGGGCTTCCCCACGAGCCACGGGTAAAACGGGTCACGAGCCAAAAAAAAAAAACCACGGGCCTAAGCCCATTTTGGCCTTCATCAGTTTCATCCCACTCTCACATTTCATTTAACACTTTTTTTCATCCACCTAATATTTCATCTACCCATTTCATTTAACCCCCTATAATGGTTAAATTAAATTAAATTTCAACTCCCTCCAACTCATCATTCTATACCCCACCACTTTTATTTTATTTATATTCTCTATTTTTATGATTAGTAAAATAATAATAATTATTATTATTATTTATAATTAAAAAAATATTTCACACTTAATTAAAAAAATATTGCATCAATTTATAGGAAAAAAATAATGATTTTTTTTAAATAAAGGCTAAAATGAAGAAAGATAATTGAGAAATGAGTGTTTTTTTTTTCCAAATCAAATGAAACTTGTATCAATTTATTGGGAAAAAAATGATGAATTTTGGTGAAAAAAAAATTAAAAAAAAATTAATTTATTAGGTGATAATTCAGCTCAAAGAATTGGGATTAAAAAAATTCGAAAATTCAACGGACCTATAAGAACGTGACACTTGGCACAACCAGAAAAATCAAAAAAAAAACAAAAAAAGGAACACCCGAGCGCCTCACGCGTCTTGCCTGGGTGTGAGGCGCACACGCCTTGCCTGATCCAATTAAAAGCTGACACGTGTCCTCAAATTTTTTTTTCCAGCTGGTTGAAAGATTTCATTCCCCCATTTCATCCCACCCCATTTCAATTCCCCATTGTACCATTTCAACTAGATGAAATGGGTTTCATCCCCCATTTCATCTCCCCACTGTGCATAGTCTTACTCCCTCCATCTCACTTCAAGGGTTCTATGGTAGTATTTTACTTCTTTTAAGAAATTTTTTAAAAAATAAATAAAGAATTGCAAGTGGGTAGAAGATTAGAGGAGAGAGAATGTAAAACACTACAAGAAACAGTGGTATTAGGGTCAGCACTTTACCGTCCCAAATGATCATTTTGCCGTCCCTAATACTATTTAGGACGGCCTTTAGGTCGGGAAACGAGGGTCCTAAATAACATGCGACTCTAAAAGTTTTAGGACCCCCGTCACCGTCTCAAATACTTATTTAGGACGGGATTTAGCCGACCCTAATAAAAATCAATTTCTTTTTTTTTTTTTGCGGGAATTTTTTGGAGCCAAAAAGTTTTTGGTACCCGTTGTTAGGGACGAGATTGCCGACCCAAATAATATTTGGCGCCTTTTTTTTTTTGAGGGAAATTATTAGGGACCCTATCGCCCGACCCAAATATATTTTTGCGCCAAAATCACATTTTTTGTGGGAAAGTAATTAGGTCGGATATAGACGACCCAAATAAAATTTGGTGTCAAAATGTGAATATTTACCATTAATTATCAAACACTACTAATCTACTAATTATATATATACACATGCATACATTATACTTGTAAATATATCAAATTATAATTGTAAATGTATCAAAAGGACCTGACAATAAGAAAGTAATGCATTAACTAAATTTAATCAACCACATCATCTAAATGAAAAGTTAACTATTACCTAATAATTAAGGTAGATGAAATAGAAGGATTCAATACACCTTTTAAAATAATTTGATCGAAAACTATTCTCTAAATAAGTCAAAATCATCCATATTGCATACGTGGAACGTGCTCCCCCAAAACATTGTTGCTGATATCATTCCTCCATCATGCTCCCTCGATCTTCACAAAATCGTACATTGATGGAGCTAACTAGTAGGAATCTAAAGAAAAGACAATGACTGGAACTTCAACCAAATCTGTTATTTCATGAAAAATAATGATCGATTTTGTTAGCTAGGTGAAGAACAAAGCAATATGCAATATGGAAGAAGTCGAAGAAGGAAGTCATGCATTAAATCAAAACATAAATCCAAGAACCATACAAGACAAACAAGAAGTAATGAAACACATCCAAAAATCAGGCATATCATGCCAATGAATCACATAAAGCAATACCAGTAAAGATTTATCACAAAGTAATAAACAAATTTTATTTTTTTAATTTCTTAAAATATTTCAAATTAAACCCCTTGGAGTTTAGTGCAAGACTAGTGACATTAGCCCATAATTCAGCCATATATTTCGGTAACCCAGTCTCTTTCATTTAGGGGTGTTCACGGTCCGGATTGATCCGAATTTTATCAAAATTTCAAAAAAATAGGTCCAGACCAATTGTTCAGTTCTGCTTAAATTCAGGATCAAGACCAGACCATTACATTACAGGACCAGTCACATTGGTCCGATTCCAATGGTTCGGTCCATGTCCGGTTCCATCGATTTCACAAGTTACTCTACTATATATTTTTCTAAACAACTATTTTTTTCACGAAACCAAAATATAGGACGATAAGACGATTACATAAACAAAGTTCAAATAAAAATATTCCGACATACAACAACTTAACTGAAATAGAGGAACAAAGTTCAAATAAAAAATATAGTACGATTACATTACATGAAATCAAAGAGATGCAAGTGCACTAATTATGAATAAATATAAATATAAATATATATATATATATATATATATATATATATATATATATATATATATATATATATATATATATATATATATATATATATATATAATATACATAATCGGACCGGTCTGAATTCGGTCCTGGACCATATATATTTTTTCAAAAATCAGGACCAACCCAAATAATCGGTTCCATATAAATTTGGGACCAGAACCAAATCCGATTCTATCGATCCGGTCCAATCCGTCGATTTTTTTTGCTCAGCCCTACTTTCATTTAGCCTCTTTTATCTGCCGGGCCATAATACCAGTAAAGATTAATCAAACCAAGATCAGTTTTGGCTGAGGAAATAAGTACAGCAGGCTACCTGTTTGTTACTCCCATCCCATAACTATTTTATTTTTATTTTTATTTTTGTGAGTGAGGGTAGAGGGTAGAGGGTAGTGTAAAACTACATATGTACTTTCAATTGTCATAATATCCAATTGTCAGTACACAACAACATTTGCTTAACAGGTCAAAATCTGCCGATGAAGATGTTGTGAATTCACGCAGCGGAACGGTCCAAGCTTTGAAGTAATAATAAGAGCAACACACACGAAAAGTAAATCACACACAAAGGAACACACAAGAATTGTTAACCCGGTTCGTTGCAACAACAACTACGTCCGGGGGCGCTACCAAGCCAAAATATTCTCTCTAATATTTTCAGATGTTACAATTTGTTTCTAGGCTATCACATGTATTTATAGGGAATAATAAATCAAATCCTAGTAATAAAAGAATTCCTACTCAAGAAAGTAATCTTCTTTCTTCACAAGTCCTTCCAAATATTACTACCAAAAGGAATCACCAAGCAAGAGGAGATCTCGTCAAGATAGGAAACCAAATCAGTCCAGATTCGTGGCCAGCGCGGCCGCCCTCTCCTTCCAGCGCGGTCGCGCAACTGTCCAGAGAGTTCAACGTCTTTGTCCATGCCTCCAGCGCGCCCGCCCTGGGCCTAGCGCGGCCGCTCTCCTGTCCAGAAACTCCGACGACTTGAACAACCCTTGATCTCACCAACTCCTCTGACCGCGGCTCAAATTCCTTTAACCATGGTTTTGACTCCACATCCCAACAATCTCCCACCTGGAGACAAACCATCCATGATACCTCTCTCGAAACAAATTTCAGTGGCCAGCTATTGCGTTGGTAGCGCCCGGCCTCTTGTCTAGTTATCCAAGTGAGTTGAAGCTGAGCTACGCTTCAACATAACTGTCGGTTCTACCATGCTCCGAGTCTTCATTCCGAATGATCCTCCCTGCACATCCCCGCTCACTTGCTTGCTAACTATCGATCCTGAACAGCGCGAATCCACGTGCCCCACACAATCACAAGCTTGGAACCTTTGTGTGTTCTTTGCAACCCATCGCATCACCGTTCTTGATCCCGCTCCCATGTTGGCCAAATTGGCTCCGCGTCGGCCGACTTCATCACCCAATTTTCTACCAACATACCGTTTAGTGAAATTTCTTCCACCATGGCGATCTCGGCCACCACCATTCATCATTGGGATGCGCCTTCGTTTCCCCCAACGACTCATGTTGCATGTGGTATACAACATATTTTCCACGCCGCCACGAGCCACCAAGCTAGCTCCGCGGTTTACCTTCCATGTCCCACAACCGAAGGTCACCACACAACCCTCCTTATCAAGTTGCCTTATGGAAATCAAGTTCCTCTTCAAATCCGGAATATGTCGCACATCACGTAGCCGCAAAACAGTCCCATCCGTTGCTTTGACCCGAACAACCTCCTTTCCAATGACCTTGACAGGATTATTGTTTCCCAAATGAACAACCCCAAAATCACCCGGAACGTACTGCTCCATTCTTTCTGCACTGGTGCATGAATGAAACGTCGAGCCCGAATCCAAAACCCACGAATCTGTTGAACTGCTCCCACCCAAGATTAATGCATCCGCTATCTCCTCAGCAACATTCAATTCCTTCGCTCTGCCTGACCGCTTCGGACAACTTCTCCTAAAGTGCCCCTTCTCCCCACAATCATAGCAAGTAATCACCTTCTTGCCACCCTTACTCTTTTCACCGACATTTAGTGCTAGCCCCGATGTCCCACCCTTGCTCTTCCTACGAATTTCTTCGCCAAGAATCACATCAACGACATCCGAAAACTTCAACTTCACTTTTCCTGTTGAAACGTTAACTGCTATCGCAGTCGTATCCCAACTTTCCGGCAAAGAAGAAAGTAAAATCAACGCTAGTACCTCGTCATCAAGAGTAACAGCCACGGAAGACAGTTGGGTCGCAGTAGATTTGAATTCACTTATATGCTTTGTTGCCGACATGCCCTCCACCATCCTTACGTTCAACAGCTTCCTCATTAGATGAGCTTTATTCGCCGCCGATGGTGCCTCGTACATGCTCGCCAACATCTGTAACATCTCCATGGTAGTCTTCGCCTCCAAAACATTCTTCGCCACATCCTTGGTCAACGTTTGCCTAACAAGCCCTAACGCTTTCCGATCCATGATTTCGAATTTTGCTTCCTCTATGTCCGCCGGCTTTTCTTTTAATGGTAGATACAAATCCTTGTTCCACAGAACATCCTCGATTTGTGTCTTCCAAAAATTGAAATCCGTCCCATCAAACTTTTCGATCAACACCTTATTACCATCCTCCAAAGCTCCCAATAAATCCATGGCAAAAGATAACCCAAGCAATGATTCGACAAAACCAAAGGCTCTGATACCAGTTGTTGTGAATTCACGCAGCGGAACGGCCCAAGCTTTGAAGTAATAATAAGAGCAACACACACGAAAAGTAAATCACACACAAAGGAACACACAAGAATTGTTAACCCGGTTCGTTGCAACAACAACTACGTCCGGGGGCGCTACCAAGCCAAAATATTCTCTCTAATATTTTTCAGATGTTACAATTTGTTTCTAGGCTATCACATGTATTTATAGGGAATAATAAATCAAATCCTAGTAATAAAAAAATTCCTACTCAAGAAAGTAATCTTCTTTCTTCACAAGTCCTTCCAAATATTACTACCAAAAGGAATCACCAAGCAAGAGGAGATCTCGTCAAGATAGGAAACCAAATCAGTCCAGATTCGTGGCCAGCGCGGCCGCCCTCTCCTTCCAGCGCGGTCGCGCAAGAATCGTCCCGTAGAGTTCAACGCCTTTGTCCATGCCTCCAGCGCGCCCGCCCTGGGCCTAGCGCGGCCGCTCTCCTGTCCAGAAACTCCGACGACTTGAACAACCCTTGATCTCACCAACTCCTCTGATCGCGGCTCAAATTCCTTTAACCATGATTTTGACTCCACATCCCAACAGAAGAGAGAAACCGATGGAGTCGGCGGCGTGTAATCAGAGAGTAGACGAGGGAGAGGGAGAGGGAACGTGGGTTTTGGGGGAAGTCTTTTTTCATTATTTAATTTAATAGTTTTTGTTAAAACCGTAAAATTAAAATTAAGGACTTCAATCTTCCGTTCCCAAATTTTAAATTAATTAGAATTTTTGCAACAGTCTTATTTAACAGGTAATAGGGACTATTCACTTTGTTCGACCCAAAAAGCCTAGTCCCTAAAAATATCTTTTTTTGTAGTGAAAGTTAAAACATTTATGATCAAACCTCTTTTAAATTGGTTTTTTTGTAAACATGTTAACATTATAAGGGCATAATGAATGATTTTTTTGTAAATATATTTGGTATAGATGTTCGAAACATTATTTAAAATTTGCCATTTATGGAATGAGACTCTTAGTCTGAGACGGATCAAAAGGGAAAAGTAGGACTTTTGAATTTTGAAGTGGGACGGAGGAAGTATTATTTTTTTGTTATAAAAGTTCAGTAAGGCTCCGTTTGTTTAGCGTAAAACATTTTTCGAAAAATGATTTTCGGCAAAATGTTTTCCGAAAAATGAAAATGTTTTCCGGAAAATAAGATAAAAATGAAGTTTACTTCATTTTCTGGTGCGAAACAAACACCGAAAAATGAGGAAAATATTTTCCGAAAAATATTTTTCCCCAAACAAACGGAGCCTAAGTATATAATTATTTCCTTCTTTATCGATTCTCACTGATATCATCTATCAATATATAATAACAAGATCTTGGTAATTAAAGAGACTTTGAAGGGCATTTTCGTCATTTCATAGCATGGAAAAATTGGAATAAAAATGGGCCAAAATCCTTGGCCTTGGCCGGCCTTGGCCTGCCTTGGCCTTGGCCGTGGCTCGGCCTTGGTCGGCCTTGGCCTTGGCGGTTGCATGGAGGGGATTTATCCCACATTGGTTTCAAACCAAAAAAAAAAATTCTCCTCCCCCTATATATTCATGCACCTGGCCATGGTTATGCCAATTTGGCCGGCCGTGGCCCTTAACCATGGCCTTGGCCTTGGCCCATGCCGTCGACCTTGGCCTCGAATTGGATCGGGTCTCGGATCGGGTAATTTTGGGTCGGACTCGGGTATGGCCCTTAAGTATTAGGGTTGTATTCGGATAACGCAATTGTTAAATTTTTCGTTAAAAGGACTAATTTGAAAAAAAAAATAGGCCTTTAGTTAAATTTTTATCCGGATAAACCAAAATTTGTTAGTATTTTCTTTAAGTGGAGACTTATTTTATTAGATTTGAAAAAGAAAAAATCTTTTGTATAAATATTATTTTATTAATTATCCTTTACTAATTTTGCAATTTTTTTTTTTTAATGAAGTCCGAATTATTTATTTTTTTTTATAAATCATAATAAAAAAAACTTCTATTTTTTTAATTTATTATTTTTTATTTCATTTTTTCACCTAAATTCATAATTTTTTTCTCTTTAAATACATACTTCTTTCATTTGATTTGTACAAAGAAAAATAATCCCCTATTTTAAATATATATTTCTTAATTATCCTTTCATATTTTTTTAATTTCTTTTCATTTAAAAGTACTTAAGTGTGAAGTAAATATTTTAATTATAAATGATATTAATAATAATAATAATTACTCCCTCCGTCCCACTATACTTGACACTTCTTTCCATTTTGGGCCGTCCCACTATACTTGACACCTTCCAAAAATAACCAAGTTTTTATATTTTTATATTCACTCTACCCCACCACTCATTCTCTCTCTTCATTATCTACCACACATTTATTCAACCAACACTACTATTTGTCAAGTATAGTGGGACGGAGGGAGTATATACTAAAAAAATGAATATAATATAAAATAAAAGCGATGGGGTATAGGACGATGAGTTTAAATGGTTTTGAATATGTATAAACAAAATTATCTTAATCTTTATTTTGGAAAGGAAAGTATATCCCACATCGAAAAATAATCAAAAGAAAATGGGTTGCCTAGGTATATATAAAAATGGGCATTTGAGGGGGCATTTTCGTCTTTTCATAGCATGGCAAAAATGGAATAAAAATGGGCCAAAAGCCTTGGCCTTGGCCGGCCTTGGCCTGCCTTGGCCTTGGCCTGCCTTGGCCTTGGCCGTGGCTCGGCCTTGGCCGGCCTTGGCCTTGGCGGTTGCATGGAGGGGATTTATCCCACATTGGTTTCAAACCAAAAAAAAAAATTCTCCTCCCCCTATATATTCATGCACCTGGCCATGGTTTTGGCAATTTGGCCGGCCGTGGCCCTTAACCATTGCCTTGGCCTTGGCCTTGGCCCATGCCGTCGACCTTGGCCTCGAATTGGATCGGGTCTCGGATCGGGTAAATTTGGGTCGGATTCGGGTATGGCCCTTAAGTATTAGGGTCGTATTCGGATAACGCAATTGTTAAATTTTTCGTTAAAAGGACTAATTTGAAAAAAAAATAGGCCTTTAGTTAAATTTTTATCCGGATAAACCAAAATTTGTTAGTATTTACTTTAAGTGGAGACTTATTTTATTAGATTTGAAAAAGAAAAAATCTTTTGTATAAATACTATTTTATTAATTATCCTTTACTAATTTTGCAATTTTTTTTTTCTTAATGAAGTCATAATTATTTTTTTTTATTTATAAATCATAATAAAAAAAACTTCTATTTTTTTAATTTATTATTTTTTTATTTCATTTTTTCACCTAAATTCATAATTTTTTTCTCTTTAAATACATACTTCTTTCATTTGATTTGTACAAAGAAAAATAATCCCCTATTTTAAATATATATTTCTTAATTATCCTTTCCTATTTTTTTAATTTCTTTTCATTTAAAAGTACATAAGTGTGAAGTAAATATTTTAATTATAAATGATATTAATAATAATAATAATTATATACTAAAAAAATGAATATAATATAAAATAAAACCGATGGGGTATAGGATGATGAGTTTAAATGGTTTTGAATATGTATAAACAAATTGGAAAGGAGAGTATATCCCACATTGAAAAATAATCAAAAGAAAATGGGTTGCCTAGGTATATAATGGCTCATTATATACCAAGGCCATTTTGCATTCTTTTTCTTCCAATGTGGGAAATCATGCTTGGCCTTGGCCGTGGCCCTTGTCTTTCGCCTTTTCCTTGGTTTTATCCCACATGGAAAAACTACAAAAGTTTTAGGCTTGTCTTGGTTATATAATGAGGCTTAAACCAAAGGGATTAGGCATTGATATTGGCTGGCTTGGCCATTGGCCGGCCATGGCTTAGTCCTTGACCTAGGATTAATTTAATTATAAAATTTTCGTTAAAAGGACTATTTTGAGAAAAAAAAAAGGCCTTTGGTTAAATCTTTATCCGGATAAACCAAAATTTGTTAATTATTTTCTTTAAGTGGAGACTTATTTTATCAGATTTGAAAAAAAAAATCTTTTGTATAAATATTAATTTATTAATTATCCTTTACTAATTTTGCAATTTTTTTTTAAATTAATGAAGTCCGAATTTTTTTTTTTTAGATCATAATAAAAACAATTCTAATTTTTTAATTTATTTTTTTCACCTAAATTCATAATTTTTTTCTCTTTAAATACATACTTCTTTCATTTGATTTGTACAAAGAAAAATAATCCCCTCTTTTAAATTTAAATTTGTTAATTATCCTTTCCTTTTTTTTTTATTTCTTTTCATTTAAAAGTACATAAGTGTGAAGTAAATACTTTAATTATAAATGATATTAATAATAATAATAATTATATACTAAAAAAATGAATATAATATAAAATAAAAGCGATGGGGTATAGGATGATGAGTTTAAATGGTTTTGAATATGTATAAACAAAATTATCTTAATCTTTATTTTGGAAAGGAGAGTATATCCCACATCGAAAAATAATCAAAAGAAAATGGGTTGCCTAGGTATATAATGGCTCATTATATACCAAGGCCATTTTGCATTCTTTTTCTTCCAATGTGGGAAATCATGTTTGGCCTTCGCCGTGGCCCTTGGCCTTCGCCTTTTCCTTGGCTTTATCCCACATGGAAAAACTACAGAAGTTTTAGGCTTGTCTTGGTTATATAATGAGGCTTAAGCCAAAGGGATTAGGCATTGATATTCGCTGGCTTGGCCATTGGCCGGCCATGGCTTAGTCCTTGACCTAGGATTAATTTAATTATAAAATTTTCGTTAAAAGAACTAATTTGAGAAAAAAAAAAAGGCCTTTGGTTAAATCTTTATCCGGATATACCAAAATTTGTTAATTATTTTCTTTAAGTGGAGACTTATTTTATTAGATTTGAAAAAAAAAATCTTTTGTATAAATATTAATTTATTAATTATCCTTTACTAATTTTGCAATTTTTTTTTTAATTAATGAAGTCCGAATTTTTTTATTTTTTTTTAGATCATAATAAAAACAATTCTAATTTTTTAATTTATTATTTTTTTTATTTCATTTTTTCACCTAAATTCATAATTTTTTTCTCTTTAAATACATACTTCTTTCATTTGATTTGTACAAAGAAAAATAATCCCCTCTTTTAAATTTAAATTCGTTAATTATCCTTTCCTATTTTTTTAATTTCTTTTCATTTAAAATTGCTTAAGTGTGAAGTAAATATTTTAATTATAAATGATATTAATAATAATAATAATTATATACTAAAAAAATGAATATAATATAAAATAAAAGCGATGGGGTATAGGATGATGAGTTTAAATGGTTTTGAATATGTATAAACAAAATTATCTTAATCTTTATTTTGGAAAGGAGAGTATATCCCACATCGAAAAATAATCAAAAGAAAATGGGTTGCCTAGGTATATAATGGCTCATTATATACCAAGGCCATTTTGCATTCTTTTTCTTCCAATGTGGGAAATCATGCTTGCCCTTTACCGTGGCCCTTGGCCTTAGCCTTTGCGCTTGGCCTAGAATAATTTATCCCACATTGATTACAAACCAAACTACATTGTTATCCCTTCCCTATAAATTGCTATAGCTTGCCTAGGCTTTGTAATTTCGGCCTGCCATGGCCCTTTCCCGTGGCTTTTGCCCATGCGATTGGCCCAATTTAACAAAAAAAAAAAAACTTATTCTGTATTTACAAAAAATATATGATTAAGTAATTTTCTTTTAACATTTATAATTAAAAAAATTAAAAAATTACGTAAGTGTGAAGTAATTTTTTTAATTATAAATTATAATAATAATAATAATAATTTCAATAATAAAAAAAAAGAATACAAAATAAAATAAAAGTGATGGGGTATAGGATGATGAGTTGAAATGGGAGAATTCTATATACAAGGCATGTTATATACAAGGCACCAATAATTCCCAAACTACCCTTCGTCTGTCGTGCTCGAAAGGACGACAAGAAGCCTTCATGTCGTGTACTTTTACACGACATAAACTAATTGGGTTAAATAATAGGTCGTATGAAATTATACGAAATTTAAATTTACTCTGTCATTAATTTCGTACACAACAACACGATATAATGTACTAAAATCGTGTATATCCATACGACATATCATAATGAAGGTGTTCTTCGATGATTTGCGACACGATGTTAATGATACGCATATTCTATGTTATATTATTGAATTGTGTTGTTAATTGAGCAAAATTTATACACTTATACATGACAAGGAACAAACGTCATATTGGATCATACAATATCATATAACCTATCACATTTAAGTGATACCACTTTATTTATTTGGAGAAAACTCATGTAGATGAAAAACACTTTAAATGTCATTTAGAATGTAGAAAAAAATTAAAAAAAAATAAACGAGGTAGTCGTATACCATTTTTGGCAAGATCGGGACACGTAAAACCCTAAAAACCCTAAATAATGGCAAATATTTGTAACTCAATCTCCATTTGGATTTTGAGGAAAGTGATGTAGATGAAAAACACTTTAAATGTCATCTAGAATGTAGAAAAAAATTAAAAAAAAATAAACGAGGTAGCCGTATACCATTTTTGGCAAGATCGGGACACGTAAAACCCTAAAAACCATAAATAATGGCAAATATTTCTAATTCAATCTCCATTTGGATTTTGAGGAAAGTGATGTAGATGAAAAACACTTTAAATGTCATTTAGAATGTATAAAAAAATTAAAAATAAATAAATGAGGTAGCCGTATACCATTTTTGGCAAGATCGGGACACATAAAACCCTAAAAACCCTAAATAATGGCACATATTTGTAACTCAATCTCCATTTGGATTTTGAGGAAACTCATGTAGATGAAAAACACTTTAAATGTCATTTAGAATGTAGAAAAAAATTAAAAAAAAAATAAACGAGGTAGCCGTATACCATTTTTGGCAAGATCGGGACACGTAAAACCCTAAAAACCCTAAATAATGGCAAATATTTCTAATTCAATCTCCATTTGGATTTTGAGGAAAGTGATGTAGATGAAAAACACTTTAAATGTCATTTAGAATGTATAAAAAAATTAAAAATAAATAAATGAGGTAGCCGTATACCATTTTTTATTTTATTATATGTTGTGTCGTGTCTAAATACACGATATTTACTGAGGCATTTCGTATGAACAATACACGAAAGTAATCAGGGTGCATCTCGTGTATTGTTCATACGATATAATTACTGAAACAAATACTATATCGTGTTTGTATACACGATATGTACCATAGTATCTCGTGTATATACACACGAGATACACCCCGAAACCCTACATCAAAACGATATTCACGCGCAGACAACGGCCCAACAGAGAGAAACACCGTTGCCGTACTCCCATGCAAATTGTGACACCATTGTCCTATTCTTAACACCCATAAATTTATGCCCATTATTTTCATTAATTCTCATATCATCTAACACCATAGTATGGATTCTCCACAACATTCTCCAAGTTTTTATGATCATATTGATCTTGAGCTTGTGGAATATATTTTTGAAGAAGAAGGTTTGCCACCAAATTCTCCACATCAAAATCAAAATCCAAGCAGCAATGAAGTAAGTTTTTAAAGTTATATTTGGTGTTTTGATCAAAGTCGCAATAAAAATCCAATCTTGAAACGAAATTGTTTTTCAAGATTGGATTTTTAAATTCGATATTACTCTATTTCGTGTTATATTATACGAGTTTTATGCTATTTGTCGTGTTTTTATACACGAGTTATGGTGTATTATCTCGTATTGTATGACACGAGATAAATGGGTTTAAGTCGGGTACATTTACACGAGATGTTCCAGGAACATCTCGTATAATGCTACACGAAATGTAATACAGCCTGTTGCTTATTGTGCAATTTTCTAATTGATGTTGTAGGGACCGGATGTCAGTGATCAATTCGATACATCCCTATTATTTTCAAATAGGGATGATCTTGTTAAACACGTACGGGATATCGCGGCCCGTCAAAATATAACCCTTTCTATAGTGGATTCGAGGAAGACAAGTGGCAAGATCCTAGGCTACGCGAAGATTGTATGCCATTTTGGTGGCAAGTACAGTCCGGAAAAACTAAAGATGTGAGGTTGACTAGCACGAAGAAGATTGGGTGCAATTTTGAAATCCGGGCCAAAGATAGGGGTGATGGGGTATGGGGTTACGTTGTGAAGCATGGTTCTCATAATCACGACTTTCCAACGTATCCCGAAGGTCATCCGTTGGGTAAATTGACTAGTTCTGAATATGAGGAGGTGTGTAGCGCAAGTCGGCCTTCTAAGGCCCAAATAACATTCTAACAATGTTAAAGAGGAAGGATGAGAAGAACGTGAGTACTCCGAACCACGTCCACAATGCCCTCACAAAATGCACGTCACAAGAACGACAAGGGAGATCCTCGCTTCAACAGGTCATAAAAGCACTCGAGGATAAGAAATATACCTTCTTCATGAGGAAAGCTAACGAGAGTGACATGATCGGTGACATATTCTTCTCTCACCCACGAGCATCGGATATGCTTAACTGTTTTCCATATGTAGTACAAGGTAAATTTTTGATTTTTTTGAATCTGTTTTTTGACTCTGTTTTCCACAAGTCGTATGCATTTTTTTGAATTGCAATTTTATTCATTTCTAACTTTATTTTTTTATTGATACAAGGTGACTGCACTTACTACACCAACTGCTATGGAATGGCATTACTTGAGATTATAGGATTTACTTCAACGGGAAAGAATTTCACAATTGCCTGTGCGTTCCTCCAAAATGAGAAGATCGATAATTACACGTGGGCACTCAAGAATTTGCAAAGTCTTTTTCATACTCCCCACATGCCAACCGTTTTCTTAATCGATCGTGACTTGGCTTTCATTAATGCCGTCCAAATGGTATTTCCCGAGACCGCACACCATTTGTGTCGAAGGCATATCGAAGTCAATATTAAAAGGAGAGCGTTGGCTAAAATTGGTAGCAATGAGTTTGCACTATCATTCATGAGGAGATTTAATAAAGCAATATCAGCCGCTACTCGCGAAGAGTGGGACACCCGTTGGCAATCGTTTTGCGATCATTTCGCATCTTATCCCGATTTATTGACCTACCTCCGCGAGACTTGGATTGCTCCATACTCTACGAATATTTTGTCGATGCACACGTATCGCTATCGCACTTCGGAACCCACACCACGAACAGTGGCCGAGAGTGAGCATAACAGTTGAAGAAGGCCTTGGGGAGTGCTTCTTCTACTTTTGACACATTATTCAAAAAGGCTCATGAGATTATGGAAATCCAAATAACAACAATCAAAGCTACTATGGAGCAATCAAAGAGTAGAATTCCAAATGATATGAAGACATGTGATCTCGTATCAAGACATATTGGGTCGAGTGTCAAAGACAAATTTTTGGACATCATCAAAGAAGAGCGGAGTCGTTGTGGGGATAATGTCATGGATCCTTCAGCCGCTGGGTGTTACTCGAGGCGAACACATGGACTTCCATGTAGTCACGAGATTGCATGCATACAAAACTCTGGGGGGCCGGATTGAGTTGTCCTCGATTCATGATTTTTGGAAGAAGTTGGACATTGAAGTAGAATACTCGTCCCACCGGACCTGATTTTGAAGTTGTGTTGAATGAACCGCGTAACGCACCTGGACCTCGTAAAGAGAAGGTTATTTCAAACGATAAATGAAGGGTTACATCCACAAACCGGAGATGCTTCGAGCCGGATCATATTTCAAAGGCAAATAAACCCCTGACCACCGCCAGAGTACCGTCGATTGGGAGCGTACCGACGTACATTTTGGAGTCCCTACTACACCACCCTCCACTAGCGGCAGTGTCTAGATCTTCATTTATTGCATCAACCCAATCAGTTTGATGTCGAGATCGCCTTCAAACACTACACCATCTAGCCCTACCACTCCTACATCTCTTCCACCACTAGCCGTCTCAGTCGTGGGAGAGGTCGAGGTCGAAGTCGAGGTCGAGGTCGGGGACGGGGACGGGACGGGGCGGGGTCGTGGAAATGGACAAGTCAATGATATACATACTTCGTCCATAGGATGTTGCTTACCCCTCTCATTGTCCCATTTATTGATGGCTTCACGATGTGATGGGTGATGGAAATTGTGGATATAGAGCAAGAGCCAAGCAAATATACGGAATGCAGGAGATGTGGCAAAGAGTGCGCTCGGATTGTGCCAAGGAGGCCGCTTCATCGCCGCGAGCTTTATGAGAGAGTTATGCCTTGGCGAGATATGGACGAGCTCTATAGTCGCATTACTCACTATGCCTCCCTTGTACGGAATATTATTGGTTGATACTCCCTGAGATAGGGCACATCATAGCCACGGTGTATAATGTGGTGTTTGTCTCGTACTTCGCAAACCGCCGGCTTCACATGCCTACCAAATGATCGTACCACAAGGAATGTGACCACCCACGTACACACTTGTGTTGGGACATGTGGGAAACCATTTTATATTGGTATGATACTTTAATGCGTTATATTTAACTATCTTATTTAAATTTGTTACATTTAACTATATTTTCTAAATTTGTTATATTTGACTATTTTATTACTTTGCAAATGCACATGTCGGATAGTGATTACCCGATACCATCGCAGCACTATATTGGGGAGAAACGTGATCCAAGCGCAAGTAACTCCGATCATGCCATACGTAACTCGGATAGAAACATTCAACCGACTCTCAATTATGGCGAACGAAGCTACCGAATTGCGTAAAATAGGCCATAGTTTATGTGTATAGCGTATTGATTATTTTTTGTATGAAGTTTTGGAATATGTTTGGAATATGTTTGGGATATGTTTGGGATATGTTCATTTTGGTTGTTTATGTTTTGGAATATGTTTGGGATATGTTCATTTTGGTTTGTAAATATTGTTGGTATTTGTTTCGGTTTGTGTTTCGAAGATGTTGCTCTCGAGACTACCATATCGTGTGCTTATACACGATATGTCATATATAACTCGTATATATATACACGACTTATTTCATTTTTGTCGTATGAAAATTACACGAAATACAATAACTACCCAAGAATGTATCTCGTGTGTATTTATACGAGATAAAAGAAAACATGTCGTGCGTATATATACGAGATTGAGCAAAATCATTTCGTGTATAAGCACACGAAATGTCATTCGAGAGCAACAAACCGAAACACAAACCGAAACAAATACCAACAATATTTACAAACCAAAATGAACATATCCCACGCATGTTCCAAAACATAAACAACCAAAATGAACATATCCCAAACATATCCCAAACATATTCCAAACATATTCCATAAACAAACATTGTATCCAAAATTTTCATATCTCAAAACATATTCCAAAACAAACATTGTATCCAAAATTTACATATTCTCAAACATATTCCAAAACAAACATTGTATCCAAAATTTACAAACCAACATAAACAACCAAAATGAACATAATAATCATGAAGCGTCTCCGATCACCAATGGCCCGTCTAATCTTATCTTTGACAGAGCGCATAAACCGTCATCCGTGAGCAAAGTGAAACTAGTATGCCTCGTGCCTCTACAATCCTAGGCGGTGGTGGAACGTTAACTAGGGCATCATGATTCGGATTAGTAATCCGAACATGAGTCCTAGCCAGGAACCACCGCATATACGTGGAAATAACAGATCGATGTGCTCACTGGACGGGCCCCATCTACGCAATGGATCGAAACCCCCAAGCCGTCCTCTAACCAATCCTCCCATACATCATCACGCCCTCCATAGGACTTCTTGTACCCCTTTTCGACCTCGCTATCAATGAACAATTTTGGGGGAGCAAGATATGGGGTCTCTGGGGATTTTCTGCTGATCCCAAACCGGCGTGTAACACGGCCAGCAAATACGCCTCCGTGATATCCCGGAAGCGTATAACCCCACGAAAGTATGAGACCGGTAAAAGCGCCTGGGTGGTGGTGCCGTAGGAGTCCAACAAACCTAAAAATGAATTTGTTAGACACCGTCAACGTAAATAATAATTTGTAAAACTTTAAATATAACTAACTCACCCTATCAACCGTCATCGTGTCCAGTGGTATGCCGAAACTTCAATAGATGGGGCATATCCCTACCAAACAGATCAAGCACGTACCCATCTACGAGCCCTCTACTGGCCCTCCGTCCATAACGGGTCAATCTCTCTCCGGAAAACCGGAAAGTGCTCGTATATCCAGCCCGCAAATGTATGAAATAAATAAGTTAACAATGTTATAACCATAAATGCATGTTGTAATTATTAAATGATTGTTAAATATTACCTCCAAAAGACTCAAACAACCGCCAATCCGCTTGCATCCGTATCTAGATGCCTTCCCCAACTCCCGTATAGATATGCCAACCCACTGCCCCCAGATGTGAGCCCCCACTCTCAATATCCACGCACAATGAAAGGTAGTCGAGGGCATCTTATCCTCGAGTCTTGTCCACGAACAGCGTGGAGCCCAGGAGGAACATGATGTACGTAGCGGCGCGCTCATCGTCGCCATGTCGGAAGGGGACTCAAAGGAACGGCGGAGGCCATCTAAAGAGTAGGTCGTCCCCTTCCGACATGTCTCAAGGCGTGCCCCGATAGCGGCTACGTCAGCTCGAACCGCCTTCCCAACAGGCCACCCGAATGTACCTGATGTCTACAAATTGAAAATGAAATAATTAATAAAATTGATAAAATTTATGAAATTTATAAAAAATAGACAACAAACAAGAATATACCTAGGATATGAGTGACGTCATGCATAGTGATCGTCATCTCACCCCACTCAAGCATGTGGAAGGTATTAGTCTCTGGAGACCACCGCTCCACAAACGCCGTTAGGAGCGCCATGCTAGGCCGGCGAATGGTAGCATCATGAAGAAAATGGAGGCCGGTACCCTCAACACGAGCCCACCAAGCTCTATCATCCTCCCAGTAAAGAAGCATGGGAGAACCCGTTGATTCCAAACAAAAAATTATAATTAATACTCCTTCAGTTTCAAGATTCAGATGACATTTCGTATGCCAATACCTGAAATGTTGGTGACATTTCGTATGTGTTCATACGAATGGTGACCAACATTTCGGGGTACGGGCATACGAAATGTAAACCGATGAATCAGCCTTTACATTTCGTATACCAATACCCGACATGTTGATGACCATTCGTATGGACACATACGAAATATCACTCAACATTTCGTATGTTGGCATACGAAATGTCATCTCGAATCTTGATAATGTTTTGCAAATGGCTATTTAATAATAAACAAAATCATATACTTACTTATCTAAAATCTGCCGCCTTGTTTGGCGCTTCAACACCGGCTCACAAGTGGCGTTCTCCCATATCTTACGGGCTCGATGATGACCAAACCCGTGCAACAACCGAACCTCCTCCGGCCGCCACCGGGTTACTCTTCACCGCCACTCGTCATCCTCGCCCCTTTCCCTTTCTCGCCCCGTGCCTCCCGCCTCTTGCGAGGCCTCACGATACACTCTTCTCCGCCTCCTCCTCACTAGATAAATGTGCCTCCTCCGCACGTATGCACCTCGGGACATAGTACGTGAAGATGAATCCTCACTAGAATAACTACTCTCACTACTATCACTCTCCTCAACCACATCCGGCCAGAATCACGACATTCTTGTCGTTCTTCTTTGGACCGTTTGTGCCGCCATAGCCGCAGCCGCTCCTCGGCCTTCCTCTTTCTATTAGAGGCCGTCGCAGGTTACGTCCCTACAAAAAATTAAATAAGAGACAGCTTAATATTCAAGATTCGTATGACATTTCGTGTGACAATACCCGAAATGTTGGTAACATTTCGTATGTGTTCATACGAATGGTGACCAACCTTTCGTGTATTGGCATACGAAAATGTAAACCGATTCATCGCTTACATTTCGTATGCCAATACACGAAAGGTCACCACTTCGTATGAACACATACGAAATGTTACCAACATTTTGGTATTGTCACACGAAATGTAAACCGATGAATCGCTTACATTTCGTATGCCAATACCCGATATGTTGGTAACCATTCGTAGGTGTTCATACGAAACGCACGCCGACAACTTCAAATTTTAGGCACACAAATTCGTATCCGATTCAAACAAAAAACCCAAATTAATGTTACGAAATCGCAATTAGAACCATTTAGGATACGTTTAAACAACATTAAGCATTATATAATCCATTTTAGGCATACATTTGTTGTAGGGTTTTCAAATTGAAATTTTAGGTTAAAATTAATTACTTTCTTTGGAGCGGCGGACTTTCCACCGGTAGGGAGGTTTGTCTTCATCGTCGGCGGTGGTGGTGGCGTCGTTCGTCGAGTGAGAGAGAGAAGAGAAACCGTTTGTTTTTCTTAGGTTTTGGTTTTTGAGAGCGAGAGCGAGAGAGAAGAGAGACCGGCGGATGGCGTTTGAAATGGAGAGGGAGGGGAAGAATTTTTTTTTTAAAAGTATTTATATGGGGACATTTTAGTAATTTCATCGTGCCTTGTATACAAGAAGCCTTGTATATAGTAGTACCCGTTGAAATGGTTGTGAATATGTATAAACAAAATTATCTTAATATATATTTTGAAAAGGAGAGTGTAATAATTTTAAATTGGTAACAAAATATTTATTTTGGATAGGAGAGTATATCAAGATGCTATTTATTTGTCAAAATAAATATTTCAAAATAATAATTTAAAATTTGTCAAAATATTTTATAAATTTATATATAAATCCAAACAATATTGCCCACTTATTTTTATGTATTGACAACGTAGTCTTTAAGAAATTATTTCATACTGTATTAACGATTTTTTTTAATTTTTTTTTTTAATTTTTGTCTTTTGAATATACAGTAATGCCCCGTGCATCGCACGGGAATCAATCTAGTTGAGATTAAAAACTCCTTGGTTGTTTGGCAATATTAAAGAAATGTGATTGAGGATAGTTAAACCATCAATTTCACGTGATGATGTATATGATCACTAATTATGAATTATCGACGATATTATTATGAAAATATTAATTTTAGGAAAAATCGAAAATAATAGCACTCAACTATTACCCTTCTGTGGATTTTATTACTAAAATAATTTTTTTTGTATTCAACACATGTAACTTTATTTTCTTTGATTGCTATTATTTGCGAGTTTTCTTTAATTTTAATAACTTATAACTTTTAAATCACCAGCGTTGCATTTATAATTAAAAATAATATCCTTATTATTTAGCCGTATTTATCTTCGTGATTTATCACATATATCTTCTTCATAATAATTAAAAAACAATATCCTTATTATTTAGCCGTATTTAATTTCATGTTGATACACACATTTCACCTACTTCATACGATATACTTCTTCCTCTTCTGTCTCAAAATGATAGTTTTATTTCCCTTTTTTGTTTGTCCCAAAAAGTTGATCTCATTTTTGAAATTAAAGCTTCAAAATCACTAAACTTTCAAAACTTATAATGTAACCTTAAATTGTTTGAAAAATCAAATGAGACTATCATTTAGGGACTATTTAGGGACTGAGGGAGTATTAATTTATCTTATGTTATAATATGGGACGCAATGAACACTTTTTAAAATTTAGTTATAAATCACAACTATACGATTTCAAAAATAAAGATATGGCCTCATTATAATCTCTTGCTGAATGCTAGGGCAAATTGGCTGCCCCAGGGGATTAATTTTTTTTTTTTTTGATTTCAATTTAAAAGTTCTAGACGATTTTCGCATAATTAAAAAACAATATCGAACAAATTAATGTTACATCTTTGCTAGAAACAAATCCAAGCTCATAACATAGTATGAACATGCACTAAGGACTCTTATTAGCAAGAAAATCAATGATGAAAACAAAAAAGAGAAGAAAAAATATATGAAAAGAGAAATTTAACTATAATCTAATAGTTAATCTTGTTCTTCCACTTGCAAGCCAATTCGGAAAGTGTTTTTGTCGACGATCCATCTGTACTAAGCACATTTTGAGCTGCATCTTTTAGGTCTCTCATTCGATTACAAAGTTGCTTCCCTTCTTCTCCTTCCAACAAAGATTTTGCTATGCTTGCAATCTCCAAACGATCAACTATGCCATTTTCATTAAATTTGGGTCTTAATGCAACTTTCAGATCTTCTATAAGCATTACAGCGTTCATCTTTTGCTCAGCATAAAGTGGCCAAGCGATCAAGGGTACCCCATTAACCACACTCTCAAGGCTCGAATTGAAACCACAATGGGTCAAGAACCCACCGATAGAACCATGGCTAAGAACTTGAGCTTGTGGAGCCCATGAGGAAACCACTAGACCGTGCCCCTTGGTCCTATCCATGAACCCTTTTGGTAAATAATCAAAAGGGTCTTTTTGAATTTGTGCATTGGCAAATTTATCTTTCGGACTCCTAACGACCCATAAAAATCTTTGCTCACTCATTTCTAAACCATAGGCTAACTCATTGATCTGATCTTGATAAAGGATCCCACGACTCCCAAAAGAGATAAACAAAACCGACCCGATTGGTTGACCATCCAACCACTTCAAACAATCCGACCCGTTAACAACACTAAAATTCATTTGAACCAATGGCCCAACCGGGTAAACGGGCGGTTTACCTGGTTCTTTCTCTTGCAAAGCCTTAATAGCTCCTCCTTCAAGTTCCTTAAAACTATTGACAATTATACCCTCAGCCATTCTATACCTCTTTGCATGATGAAGAATCCATTTATATGCATCATCCTTTCTATTCTGAACTGGGTCAAGCAAATATCGCCCATGAATCGGTATACAACCCGGAATTTGAATCGGATCGGGTAGATCCCTATACTCACAAGAAACCATTTGATCAAGCTTTGGCAAGTACAAAAATAAAGACAAAGCCGTAGCCGTTGATGGGAAGAAAATATAAGGTGACACATTGAATTCAATGGCGACATCAAATGCATCTGTCCCAAATAAATCAACCACCAAAGCCACCACCTTCTTAGTGGCCATTATTGACTCGAGCTCGACACGTAAAGATGGGTTAGATCTTTCTATCGTAATCGAAATTCGAGATTCGATCTTGGTATCATTTGACAAGTCTTCGAGAGAAATCGGAGGGAGGAGAGTGTAATTTATGCCATTGGAAAGAGAGTCGAGATAAATCTTACTGGCTTCAGAAATAGATCCATTGGTTGGAACTATAAAAGTTATTGAGAAATCGCTACTGGCAATGAGCCGTTTTGCGAATTCGGTGAGTGGGATTAGGTGACCCATGCCGGGACTAGGTAGAATTACTATGTGGGATTTTTTGTCCATGGTTGAAAAAATAAGCTTGAATTAAGAGAGAGAGTGTATCTTGGGTATGTTTTGAAGGTTGAGGGTGATTGGTGAATGAACCAAGTGTATGTTTATGTGTTTGTGTTTGTGGAAGTGAAATAAGAGTTTTCGTTTCTTTATTGAGAGGTGTATTTTTGTAATTTTGTTGCGAGCATCACGCATTTTTAATCTCCCCCATGCCTCTCTTTAGATATACTCTCCCTCTCTCCCTCTGTCCCCCGCTATAATTTCCTATGTCCCGCTATAATTCGCACACTTACTATTTTTAATCTCCCCCATGCCTCTCATTAGATATATCCAATGAAGAAAATGTGCAATTTTTAACGGGACAAAGGGAGTATCTCGTATGGTTTATACTCCTTCCATCTCTAATTTTTTTTATTTTTTTTATTTGCTTTAATGTTTATTCAAAATGTGCAGTTTGTAACCCAATTGAGTTGAGGCATCCACATTAAAAATGTACATGCAATAGTCATGGGTAATCATGCCCACACAATACACATCATCAAAAAGGTAAAAGAACATTTTTATATTTTTATAAGGGTTTTTCTAATATGTGTCCGTAGGCATGCACACATTAATATTACACAAAATCTGGGGAGAAATGCGTTTCTCCGTCGCTTATGGAGAAACGGGGCTTGTTATGTCGCGCGACATACCTAGCCACAAAAACTGGATATCACTTCATCAGCTTCTGGATATCCAGAAGCTTTGAAAAGGATATCCAGAAGCTTTGGAAAGGATATCCAGAAACCAAATATTTTTTCTGGATATCCTTTACAAAGCTTTTGGATATCCATATTCAATGTTCTGGATATCCAGAAGCTTTGTAAAGGATATTCAGAAAAAATACTTGGTTTCTAGATATCCTTTACAAAGCTTCTGGATATCCATTTCAAAGCTTCTGGATATCCAGAAGCTTTGTAAAGGATATCCAGAAACTGGCTAATTATGTCGTGCGACATAACAAGCCCCGTTTCTCCATACGCGACGGAGAAACGCGTTTCTCCCCAGACGCACTCTTAATATTAATGTAACAAGATTCGCTAATTAGTTGTGTATTATTGTCTTAACTAAAGAATCTTAAAGATTTGGATTAATTCTAATTAACTAATGATAATGATAAAGTGAAACAACTTTTTGAATAAAACAACAATACCATCAGTAATTGATACTCCCTCCGTCCCAATCTAAATGTCCAGTTGATCAAAAATTGATAAGTTTGACTTGGACATAAATGCAAATTTAATCATCCTATTGAAATTTTAAAAATTGTTATTGATAAATAATTAATTTATTTTTCAATAACAATTTTTAAAATTTCAATAGGATGATTAGATTTGCATTTATGTCTAAGTCAAACTTATCAATTTTTGTTGACTTGAACATTTAAATTGGGACGGAGGTAGTATTAATTTCCATCCAATTCTTTTTTTCCCCTCCTTTTCACAATTAACGTCCCCAACCAGTTTCATCATTTGATAGACTTAAATAACCCTCTCCCTGCCCTAAAAGTAGCTATCTTTAATCAAATCAAAGAAAGGCTTCTTTAAACAATTATTTAGAATAGGTAAATAAATATTCTATTGTATCTAGGTAAGTAAATATTCTAATGTATTTAGAATAGGAAAGTTAATATCTGTATTAGAATAGGATTGTCATTCTTGTACTATATATTTACAGTTTGTGAATAAAGAAAATCAGATTTTCCCATTCTCATATGGTATCAGAGCAGTAAATATCCAAAACCTAAAACCTCTCAAAATTTTCGGCAGCCTCTCACCTTTTTTCTCCTATGGCCGGCTCCTCCTCCACTATCCCTAACACCACCGAACCCGACCAACCTCTCTTCTTAGTCAATTTACCCTACTGTCGTACCCTCATCCCCCTCACCTACCTTACATCGGCATCCCAAACCACATCTATCCTCTTTGGCATCGACCTTCTAAAGTTTGTCGATGGCACCCACCCCAAACCCAAGATCGCCTCATCCTTGGGGCTCTCATAGGTACCTTAGATCCCGCCGTTGCTCCCCTAGTCCACCAAGTTGCCACCTCCCATGAAGCTTGGACCACCCTCAAAACCACATATGCCAACCCCTCCCGTGGTCACATCCTTCAAATAAAAGACAACCTTGCAAATCTCACCAAAAACCAACTCTCCATCTCGAAATACATGAATGTTGTCAAATCCTACACCGACAAGCTCGCCATTCTCGACAAATTCATGGATTCCGAAGACATAACCTACACCATCCTGAAAGGTTTGGACTATGAAACCTTCAAACCCATTATAGACTCAATCTGCTCCCATGACAATCCCATCTCCTTTGAAGCCCTACACGAAAAACTTATTCAACATGAACTCGGCATAAAACAATCCACCCCTACAAACCCTCTCCCCACCACCGCCTTCACCGCCCAAACTCGCCCATCACCCAATCGTAACTCCTACCGTACAACCAATCCTTCCCCTCCCTCCCAAAATCCCTCACCCCTCCCCTTTAAGGGGAAAGTGCCAATACTGTAGTAACATTGATCATGTCATCTCCCAATGTCGCCAATTTAAACGTGACTACCCCACAGTAAACTTCTCCTCTCAACCTCGCCAAAACAGAAACCCAAACCCTAACCACCGAGCCCCCCAAGCCCACACCGCCGCCTACCATAACCCCTCTCCTGGCTTATCGATAGTGGTGCCACCAACCATATCACCAATGACCTCTCCAACCTAGCCTTACACACATCATACAATGGCAGTGACGACGTCATTATCGGAGATGGTTCTTCTCTTCCTATTTCTCACATAGGTTCATTCTCTCTCTCCGTATCCTTTTCCCCTATTCATTTCAATAGTGTCTTACATGTTCCTCTTATCACTCATATGGTTTATACTCCTTCCATCTCTAATTTTTTTGAGTCGGTCTCTAGAGAAACGCGTTTCTTCATAAATTATGGAGAAACGTGTTATGGATATCCATCCCAAAGCTTCTGGATATCCAAAAGCTTTGGAACGGATATCCAGAAAAAAAGATTTGGGTCAAAGACCAAGCTTCTGGATATCCATCCCCAAGCTTCTGGATATCCATCCCAAAGCTTCTGGATATCCAGAAGCTTTGGAACGGATATCCAGAAAAAAAGTTTGGGACAAAGGCCAAGCTTCTGGATATCCAGAAGCTTTGAAACGGATATCCAAAAAAAAAAGTTTGGGGCAAAGGCCAAGCTTCTGGATATCCATCCCAAAGCTTCCGGATATCCAGAAGCCTTGGCCTGCATTGTCGCGCGACAAGTCGGGACGCGTTTCTCCGTAAGTTATGGAGAAACGCGTTTCTCCCCAGATTTTACGAATTTTTTTTATTTTCTTTAATGTTTATTCAAAGTGTGCAGTTTATAACCCAATTGAGGCATCCACATTAAAAATATACATGCAATAGTCATGGGTAATCATGCCCACACATCATCAAAGAGGTAACCTTCCAACTAAAACGCCTGTGTTTCTGCTTGGCTACTTAAATTACTTCCGCTGTCCAAAAAAAAGATCTTTTCACTTTTTTAAGCCGGTATCACGAACGAACTTTGAGGCAATAAAATAATTTTAGACTGTTTAATTTATCTTAATGAAAATTTAAAACTTGTTATTGATAGTATTGTTGATGATGTATCAATTACAAGTTTTAGATTTTCATTTGTATTACTACATCAAACTAAAATTATTAATCAATGTTCATTCGTGATAAACGGCTAAAAAGTGAGAAGATCTTGGGACGGAGGGAGTATTATTTACGATCCTAATCTTGCAATAAAATTAATTTTAGTACTTCTACCAATTATCTGATGCCTGGATCTCGCAATTCTTAGTGAGCTTTGTTTCGGGGAGATTTGATCTCATCACATCTCTTTCTGATTTGTGAGATCAGATTTCATTTTGATTTTATTATATCCATCAAATTCCTAATTATCTCGATCATTATCACAATTAACAGAACAGAAAAAAACTACTACGTACACCAATAATTACACTTTCTAAACTACATAATGAAAAATTAATAGAAAATAATGACATTTTTTAAAAAAAGAAATGTGGCAATGTCGCAAATCAATCACTACGTACCAGATGATCAACAGCCTTTTATTTTATTTTTTCTTAAATGGAATTTTTTTATTTTATCTTTTAGCTTAGTTATTATGAGTACTTTTTCTTTTAGAGTTGTGAAAGAGTTAAAGAACATTTTTATATTTTTATAAGGGTTTTTCTAATCGTAAAATTCGGGGAGAAACGCGTTTCTTCATAACTTATGGAGAAACGCGTCTCAACTTGTCGCGCGACAAAGCAGGCCAAGGCTTCTGGATATCCAGAAGCTTTGGGATGGATATCCAGAAGCTTGGCCTTTGCCCCAAACTTTTTTTCTGGATATCCGTTTCAAAGCTTCTGGATATCCTGGCCTTTGCCCCAAACTTTTTTTCTGGATATCCGTTCCAAAGCTTCTGGATATCCAGAAGCTTTGGGATGGATATCCAGAAGCTTGGCCTTTGCCCCAAATCTTTTTTTCTGGATATCCGTTCCAAAGCTTCTGGATATTCAGAAGCTTTGGGATGGATATCCAGAACACGTTTCTCCATAACTTATGGAGAAACGCGTTTCTCCGGAGACCGACTCTTTTCTAATATGTGTTCGTAGGCATGCACACATTAATATTAATGTAACAAGATTCACTAATTAGTTGTGTATTATTGTCTTAACTAAAGAATCTTAAAGATTTGGATTAATTCTAATTAAATAATAATGATAGGCAAAAATCTTGTAAAAAACGCATTTTTTTACGAAGCTTAACAAAAAACGTATTTCCACCCGCGGTTCATTTAACGGACGGTTCATACACACGCTTTTCCGATCCGATTCAATTTCCTTTCGTCATTTGCGCTCTTCGATTTGATCTTTCGTACTTGTTCTTCAAGGATTCCGAACTGTTTTCGTAGTTTTTTATCAATTTTCACCGATTTTCATCAATTTCCACAGATTTACATCTTCTCAGAGCTGTTTTCAGTCGTATTTTTACTTCTTCTCCGACATTATGACTGGCCAAACCAAAGAAATCAGGAGCAAGCGTCGGAACAAAGGTATGGTTTTTGAAAATGTATTATACTTGATTTTACTTCTTTTCCGACATGTTTTCAGTCGTATTTTTCTTCGATTTCCATCTACTGTTATGGATTAATGAATTGACACATTATATTCGTGACACTGCCACTTTAAAAAACACAAGCAATGACTATTTGGAAATAAGAAATTGCATTGGCGCTATATCTTTGTAGGACCAAGCGAAGACGTCGACATATTCTCTGAGGAGCTGCGTTAAGGTTTCTCTGTCTTCCCCCTTGAAGAAGCTGCCGATCTTTGTTTCTCTGGGGTCTTCTGTTGTCCCAATATTAACCGTTTGCATTTCTTCATTGTCAATGGGGTCATTCTTTCCACAACGACCTACTTGCTTTGCTAATTCTTTTAAAATTTGTTCGTTTTCTTGGTCTATCTCATCGTATGATTCATTATTAACTTGTTCGTTATATTGATTATTATTAGTTAATTCAGCATTCACGATGTTAGCAATCTCAGGGTACTCGGAAAGATCAAAGTTTTCATTAAGGAAGTAAGGGAACACATTTTCTGTTGTTGCTAACCATATTCACTTCAGAAACCGCCGCATATAAATGCATGTTATCAATCTCAGAAGCGGTGAAGTTCACAGCAACATTTGCTTCACCATTGTTAACATCCTTGCGGTGACGACGATCCTTTAAAAGATGACCCTTTTTCCCACACACATAGCAAGCACCTTCAAAAAAATTATTTTTATTGCTTTTGGGACCTCTCTTGAAAGTGCTCTTGTTAGCTTTACGTTTATTACTTTTACTTGAGCCTTCTAGGACATGTGCTTTAGCCTCAATGTTGTTGCGCTTGTCAGATCCTCGATTGTTCTCTTCAATCTTGAGTCTGACAGTTAAGTCTTCCAAATTCATTGATGCAACTTATTTCTTGTGTCGCAAATAATGTTTGAAATCCGTCCACGTTGGAGGAAGTTTTCCAATAATGAAAGCAACTTGATATGATTCATTGATTATATGACCCTCGGCCAATATATCATAAATCATAAGTTGAAGTTCTTCAACTTACTCGGTGCCTGATTTACTATCCACCATTTTATAAAACTGAAATTTGTCCACAATAAACCTTTTGTAGCCAACATCTTCAGTTTTGTACTTCTTTTCCAAAGTTTTCCATAAACGTCTCGAAGTTTGAATTTTAGAATAAATCTATTACTAAATAACAAGTGAAGTCATTTTGGCACTCCCTTTTCCCTCTCACATTTGAAACTGTCTAGAAAAAGTCTTCTTCTCTACTCCCTCCGCTAAAACGCCTCACTTTCCATGGCTCTCTTCTTCGGGCGTCGCTCCCTCTACTCCCTCTCTTCTCAAGGCGTCTCTTCCTCTTCCCCAAAAACATCCCCATCTCAAGGCATCACTCCCTCTTCCCCAATAACATCTCCATCCTCTTCTATAAACAATGTCGTCTGTCACCTCCCCCTATCTCGTCTGCAATGCCATGGTTGTTTTCACCTCCCGGTTGCTTCAATTTCGCCTCCTCATCTCTCTCGATCTCTCTGCTCCGTCGTAGCGTCACCGCCAAAACATCCAGCCCTCTTTCTCTTTCTCTCTCTCTCTCTGCTACAAACGCGGTTGTCGCTGCCGCCCCCTCTCCTTCCATAGCCGCTGCCGCCCCGCCCCCCTCTCCTTCCATAGCCGCCGCCGCCCCCCGCCTCTCTCTCTCTCTCTTTTCTCATCATTCCTAATCTTTCTCTTTCTCTCTCTCTACAATCGCTTTTCCCCAATTAAGTTTCTGAAATTTCAGATTAGGTTTTGAGATTTGTTGAGGTTTTGATTGAAAGGTGTTCTTGCAAGGAAGGCCAAGAATATGTACCATTGGAAAGGGATTGGGGCGATTCCAAAGACTCTACAACAACTCAAGGTAAATCTAGGTTTTCAATTTCATCCCTTTGAATTGGGGAAAAGTTATACAATTCCTTACAAATGATGCCAAGTTTAGAGGCTTATATGAATTTTCAGTTTCTCTCACCATCTTTACCTTGATCAGAGATTGCGACGTGCTTTTGTTGCAAGTTTCGTTCGGAATGTCATTGTACTAATTTGCAGTTTTATTTTTTTGTGTAGAAGGAAAAATATAAAGCAGCTAATCAGAGAGCAAAACAGATGCTAGATAAGGTTTGTTTGTTTTCTCTTTATATGGGTATTTTAATGATCTTCTATGCACGTTCTCCGCTTTTCCTCTAGGGTTTTCCTTTCAGGTACAATCTCAATTTTCTTCTCCGTTTATGATTTGATTAGATGAGATTTGTTAGGATCTTAAAATCCTTAGATTTGCATCTGTCTCTTATCTTGATTCACTGCTTGGCTTGCAGGTACATTTTACTTACAATCAGAGAGTGAACTGCACATTTCTCATAATTAAGTTATTGAGCTCTGCAATATGCTAATGAGAAATAAATATCAAACAGTCCAATTCTCACTCAAATTGGTGTTACAATATCAAGCAGGCACGACAAATTACCAAAAATGATTTGAGTAGGAAACTACTGAAATCTTGCTTTTGGAGAAGTGTCAGTTTCTACTGTAGGATGTCATCTGTCAATCTTATGTGAAATACTCTTTTAGACTCTGATTTCTGTTTCTTATTCACCAAATTGCAGGTTCTCATTTGATCCAAATTCCAAGTTGGGTCTTGATGTTGCATCATGCCTCATAACAAGGTAAGTACGGGACATCCAACTAGAGAGTTTTATGTAAAGTAATGTTCTGTTAATGTGAGAGAAACTTAGGGAAAGGTTTCTAGATCAAGATTGCTGGAAAATGTCTTTAACTTCATCGTATGGTATTCCTTATTCTTTTGTAGGGCTCCATTGGGACAAGATGCTGAAGGAAAAACGAAATATGTCATTCGCCCGTAAGTTCCTAGGCAAATCAGTGCTCATTATGTTCCATGGAATAATAAATCTATACGGGTACTTTAGTGCCTGGTGTTTTTTGAGATTAAATTCTCTTTTAAATCAGTCTATTCTACTTCATGTATTCCATTTTGAGGGCTGCAGTCAGACATAATTTTCCTTGAATTTTGAACATCCATTTTATATATGCTCGTACAGTATTCTTATCCGAGTTATTTGTATCATTTTCATTTTCAATGAGCTATATGTGCTCTTTGAGAAGAAAGCAGATTAAGTGGGAATCTTAGTGTTAATGTGGCTTACCCTGCAATGCCAATGTACATGAGATGGATAGAGTATTTATGATGTTCCTCATTTCAAATCCTTATGATATAGATCAGTGTAGTATATTGCCAAGTATGAAAAAGCAAATGGTTAGACTGAAATGTACGAGTTTATTTTTTCACTTACACATAGAGGTCTCCACCGTTGGCTGATAACTATGATCGCTGCACATGAGCCGGAGGTGCTGGACACGACAATCTATATGATTGAATAGCCTGAATATGCATAAAAGCTACATAAAGTATGTTTTATGGTGGTTCTTTCATTGTTGGTTAAATTTCTTGAAATATAAAAATGTCCTATTTCGGAAAAATAGAATAAATTAAGATAGTGACGATTCATCTGATGTGCTCTTTTATTTTCAGATATACTCCTATCTCAGCTCCAGACTCTAAGGGACACTTTGACTTGATGATAAAGGCATGACTGCTATCCTAGCACTTTGCTTTAAAATTTGGATTTCCAGAGACTGATGAACTGACCTTTAAAAGAAAATTTGAAAAAAGGAGTTTTACTCACACAAAAAATAAAGTAAAAATATTTCTGGAAAGATCTGGATGTTGGCTACAAAAAGTGTTTTGTAGTCAACACCAAATTCCAAGTTTCTGTATGTCCAAAAAATAGGAAAATGGACTGAGATCTCAGAACAATGCTACTGGACAGCAAGATGTTCTTGAGGGAAAATGTGATTTTTGGGGGATTTGCATCTATGTTCACCCCATTTTCATCCCTAGACTTGATTCCACTACTTTGTGTTAAGTGGTTATCATATTCAAGTCATCCTTGGGGAATTTTATGGGGTTTATACATGTCCTTTGCAAAGGGAAAGGGGATATTTTGTAAAGATAAATTTAAAGAGAAAAATCAATTTAGAGAATAAAAATGTAGACCATTTGAGATGGTCATTCATGAAGATGAACTTCAAGATGACCATCTTGGGTCAAAACTTAAGTTAAACTAGACATCAAGTAGATCCAAGTAAGAAGAACAAGATGAACAAGAAGTTAAAAGAGGATTTTAGGGTTTTGAGAAGGAGGGCTTTACCAATGGTGACACCCTATCTTCCTAGGCTTGGAATTTGACTTGAGGAGTATCAAGATTTGGTGTTTGGCTTGAGGAGTATCAAGGTTTGGTGTTTGGATTTGTGTTTGGAGTGAGATTGGGAAAGATTCAAGAGAAAATGGTGGCAATCTAGGGATTCCCACTGTTTTCTCTCTATATTTCGCCAGAGTTTCGTTGTTGTGATCAAATTTGTGTTTTTTTAACTGAGAGAGGAGGGTTCAATTTATAACCCCCTGTGAACATCAATCATATCCGCGCGGAGGTCCTTGTAAACGTGCCTGGTGCATTAAATGCTGCTCCAGGCTTTGAACAGGAAGAATATTATTCAAAAATTTCCAGCAGTTTGTTTTTCAACTTGCCTAATTCGGATTTTTCCAATTTCTTTTGCTTTTTGAGATTCTTTTCTTGGTTTAACTTTAAATGGCAATGCCCACTTTACCCTTGCTTTGTTAGAAAGGTTATGGTTTGTTAGAAATGTTAGAAATGTTAAAACTCTCGTTAATTTTCTAACGAAAGTACTAACGGCTCAAATTGGAGCACTTACAGTAGCCCCTCGGCGACGGTGCTTTCGAAGGAAGCGGGGTCGTCGATAAGAGTAAGGCTCCATATTTGGCGGGATGATCAGGTGATCGAGTGGCTGGACCTAATGATAGGCTACCTACGTATCCTTAAGAGGAATCAAGCCAGTCGTAGTTCGGGTCTTTCGACTATCTTTAGTCGTCGACCCCACTGTTTTAGGAAAGTCATCCTAAGATTTGACTATTTTTGGGAAGTCACCCTATGGTTTGACTATTTTTGGGAAGTCGCCCTATTACTTGACTATTTTTGGGAAGTCGCCCTACGACTATTTTTGGGAAGTCACCCTATAATCTGACTGTTTTTGGGAAGTCACCCTAAGGTTTTGACTGTTTTGGGGAAGTCACCCTAAGATTTGACTATTTTTGGGAAGTCGCCCTAAGGTTTTGACTGTTTTGGGGAAGTCACCCTATGGTTTGACTATTTTTGGGAAGTCACCCTAAGGGATGATTGCGATTTATCGCTTTCCTCGTGTTGTGTGTGATAGCGTTTTAGGTGCCTCAAACCTTGATGATGGCGTCTTAGGTGCCTCGAACCTTGATGATGGCGTCTTAGGTGCCTCGAACCTTGATGATGGCGTCTTAGGTGCCTCGAACCTTGATGATGGCGTCTTAGGTGCCTCGAACCTTGATGATGGCGTCTTAGGTGCCTCGAACCTTGATGATGGCGTTTTAGGTGCCTCGAACCTTGATGATGGCGTTTTAGGTGCCTCGAACCTTGATTTGAAATGATTTCCTTTGATGGTTTAGGATAGATGGTCCTCTAGTGGACTTTATTTGAAGGGATCGGTTTTACGTCTGCTGCCGAAGGAAAGGATGACCGTGCTGGTCGAGTGGCTGGACCTAATGATAGGCTACCTACGTATCCTTAAGAGGGAATCAAGCCGGTCGTAGTTCGAAATCCACTGGACAGTTAGGAATAGGTCTAGGATCCTGGGCCTTTTGATAATTTGGAGGCTGTCACCTTAAGGAACTAAAGCTTTCGTCGCTATTTGCGGAGATAGAGATAGCTTAAAGCTAAGGGTAATCATGCAACATTTGAGATATGTTGAGGGACTAACGTACCTTTGATGTGCTTACCTGCAGGAGAGCAAGTCGCGGGGGCTGTGTAGTAGTTGATAGTGTTGAGAGTCTCGATGTATCTGATTGAGAACTTGGCGTCTCTGTCCGGACTGTATTTGAGAACTTGGCGTCCCTGACCCACTTGCCTTTGAGAACTTGGCGTCTCTGACCGAACTGTATTTGAGAACATGGCATCCCTGACCGATTTGTAATTGAGAACTTGGCGTCCCTGACCGACTTGTATTGGAGAGTTTGGCGTCCCTGACCGATTTGTATTGGAGAACTTGGCGTCTCCGACCGATTGGCATGGGAGAGTTTGGCGTCCCTGACTGATTTGTATTGGAGAACTTGGCGTCTCCGACCGATTTGCATTTTGAGAACTTGGCGTCCCTGACCTATTTGTATTTTGAGAACTTGGCGTCTCTGACCGATTTGCATTTGAGAACTTGGCGTCTCTGACCGATTTGTATTTCGAGAACTTGGCGTCTCTGACCGAATTGTATTTGAGAACTTGGCGTCTCTGACCGAACGGTAGACACTGGAGGTGGTCTTCATTGGGGCTGTTTTCATCCATTTGTGGACATTGGAGGTCGTCTTTAGCAAGTTGCAGACGCCGGAGCTTGTCTTTGCCAAACTGTAGATGCTGGAGGGCGTCTTCATCCATTTGTGGACATTGGAGGTCGTCTTTGGTGAAGATCATCCTTGCCGAAAAGGGGGATTTGATTTCACGTTTGAATTCCTGCGTTCGTTAGTGAAGAGGAAGATGCATATATGATATTTATGGTGACAGATGCATGCATAGAGCCAAAAATGATTGTGAGAGTATCACTGCATAAGTTTGCGAGATGATGCATTTACTTGCTTTCGAAGATGCACTTAGCCTAAGCTTTTGGCGGGGAATTTAAGATCTTCAATCACTTAGGATTGTTCCTATTGATTCAAGTTTTGTGCATGCTACATGAGCCCCGGGAGATTTTTGTGGGGATGCATGGTGATGAGAGGGGATGTATGTGTTGTTGATCGTTTGGGACAAACTTTGAGCCGGTGGGGTGATATCCTTTCGTCGCGGATCGAATTGCATGTTATTGATGAGGTCAATTTTGATCTTGGGATGAAGTTGGATTTGAACCCCTGGTCTCGATTGAAATTTCTTTTCAGCTCTGACATTTGAAGCCGACGCCGATGTGCTCTAGAATGTTGACATGAATGAACCCTCTTTCGCTTGGGTTAGTTGTGATTTGACGAAATGCCGATATGAGGAGATTCCCAATTCTCAACTTTTGATGATGCAGGAGTTGCCATATGCCAAGTTCTAAAGCCGAAACTCCAAGATAGTTGTTGAGGTGACTAGGCCTTTCTTCGAAGATAGGTGTGACTTGATAAAGCCCCATTCCATGGAAAAGACATGGCGAAAACCACGGAATCTTTCTTTGAATGATTTGATGAAGCCCTGTGCTTTGACAAAGCGTCACTACAGAGGTCCAAGCTTAAAGGTTTGACCGACATACCGATGAAGTACCGAGCCAATCGATCAACGTGAGAGCCTTCAAGGTGAAGTTGTCATGAAGGGAGAAACCCATCTTTGATACCGACTATGAAACTAGAATCCTCTCTTCGAAGAGTGTCTTCCATATGGGAACCGTTAGCCATAGTGGCACTTGGCTTGTTCGTGGCTTCAATCATATTCACACTACTTTTTTTTAGTGGAATGGATTGTTGATCGTATTGGGTCCTCGGGGTCCCCTTTTCGATCGCTTCTCATACCGCCCTTTTTCAGAGTCGTGTTGAGGTGGAAGAAACCCGGTATCTGTAAAGGTGTGCAAAGTGGCCGGTTGCCGATTATAAGCTTTTTCAAATTTAGCCCCGAATTGATCATTGCCCGTAGATCCGGATAGGGAAATTGCTAAGTGAGACCTCGATGTGGTTTCAGTGCGTGATCGAAAGATGTCTAGTTGTTCCTCTTCAAAAGGAGGAGTTGCCATCTTGCTTGTAAAAGTCCCCGATGTTCTCGTCTGACGCCGCATTGTTGTCTGCAGTCAAATCTATTTGCTTCCCACTCCAAGTTGGCTAGTAGTCTCGGTCCCATGTAGCCCCGGCCTCGGATTTTAAGCGAAAGAACCATTTTAGAGCACTCGGACTTCAAAGAGAGATCGAAATAGTCAGCCAACCGCTGATTGGCGCCCCTTTGACCTTCATTGCCAAGGTATACGTGTCCGCATGGGTTTTCGGGCATGCAAAGTGCCATCAAAGAGATCCAAATTAGGCATCACGAATTTGTGGGGAACAAAGGAGTCCGGGTTCGTTGGCCGGAAAGCGTACTTCTTAGCAAATAATTCAAAGAATCTGTGCTTTCATTTCCTTGTGTCGCTCCACGAATCAAGCCAAATGAGGGTCTTGTGGTGGAACCATGGCATTCAAACCACGACCGAGCTAGAGAGAGGAGCTACCACTCGGCGGCATACAGGTGGAGGGAACGGCCGATCTGGGACATAGGTGAAATCCCGTCCTTGGCCCGAATCACCCCGGGAGCTTGAGTAGGACCCCGGGCAAAGGGATAGAACCTTGCGGCTTGTTGTTGATTTTCAACCGGCAAAGAGGGCAAAGGCAGCCTTGATGTAGCCGGGTAACTCGACTTCCTGAGCGAGGCCCATAAGTAGGCTTAAGTGCGGGCCGCCGTCCCCGATTGTTGAATTGCATAGTCAAGGTGCATGACCAGGGTACTGCGGTCCCGGTGATTCTCGATGAAACCGGGATGGAGGCTTGGTAACCCATCGAAGCCTCGAGCGAGGAATGGATTTGTGAAAGCCGTGTGAGGAGCGGCCGAGCTAGCATCATCCCGAGGAAGGGCTTCGATCGTTGCCCCGGGACCGCATCGTGGAAGCATTCCAAACCGTGCCGCGAAGGCCCCGATAGATTGGTTCTAAACCGAGGTGGGATTCCAATCCGCCGTGGCATTCCGAGGTATCCCCAACCATGAGGAGACATTCCGTACCGATTTTGCCCCCGCCGAGGAGCCGTGAACCGATCGGTTACGTTAGGCCGCATGGGTCCAAAGAGTCTCGTATTTGGGGTTTGCCGTCCCGTTGAGACGGTCATGAAGGAATCTTGTGAGGCTTGTGCGGTGCCGGGATTGGACATCTTGAACTCGGGTTGCCGTCAAGGCATTTCAAACCGATGTAACCGAGAAGCTCCCGATCGATCTCGTACCGAACCGCCGAGGCATACCAAACCGCCGTGACATACCGAGCCGACTCCCGATCGCTGAGGCATACCATACCGGCCCAAATCGGATCAAGTCAATTTGTTTCCCAAACGACCGTCCTGCATCGAATCGTGAATGTATATCGACCGAGGCCGAAAGGATGGCCGATTCGCAAGTTGAGAAGAGTGTGAGGAAGGTGGTGGTAGTCCTGTCCGGCCAAGATAGGGACGGGGATCCTTTTCCTCTTCTACCGTGAAAGTTCCATCTGGGTTGAGGGCAATCGTCAAACCAAAATTCCCGACATCTTCCAAGGATGAACATCGAAACCTCATTCGATTGGCACAAGGAGTTTTATGGACTCAGTTCCAATATTAGCCATAGAAATATGATGAATTTCGGTCTTGGTTAAAATTCCGTCCTCGTCCTCGGGACATCAAAGAACCGCACTTGACTAGCCCATGACCAACATGGCGATCAAATCTCATCTTGCTTGGTGGAGCCTTGGTCCGAAGAGATGTATTTGCGAAGTCTTGATTTGGAAGAAGTAACTTGGCAAAGCCTCGGTCTCATGACCGTGAATCCGACACAATTAGAGAGGCTTCAACCCGGTAGGCACCGTAGACCGATACCGAACAAAGACCCAACCCATCTTGTAGCAGAGTGAAGAACCAACGTTCTTGAATTATCATGTAGCAAAAGAGGCAACCCATCCTTCCATATTTACTTTATTATTTTCTTTATTCAATTAGTCAACCGGAAGAAAATGTAAAAGCAAGACAATTTTAGGAATGTATACCGCAGGGGCATATATTTTTTTCGAAAAGTGGGGATGAATCCCCGATTTGTATTATTTGATGGCCTCATTTGACGAAGGCACAAAAGAACTCGCTTTGGGTTTGACTCTTTTGACAGCGCATAAGTTTAGAAAGGTTTGTAAAAGTGTATGGAAGCCCCCGCCGATTTAAAATTAGTGTTTAGCCTCTATTTTTCCTATAATGTAGAAAAAGAAGACTTGTCGAGACATCTCGAAAATATGTTTTATTCAAAATGATCACAAGATTGCTTAAAACCCTTTATTAATGTTCGGGTTATTCAACCCCTAATCTCGATATGAACGAACATTTTGATTAATCATGAGGAGAAAGTCAACTGATACCAAGAGTCGAAGTTGGCGAATGGTGAAGAGGGATCGTGTATAGGAGAGGCTATTGGTGAGGCCGGATTTTCTCGGGATTTGAATGTGTTTATGACCGACCATTTCTGGTTGCCTACGTTCCCCTCATTGTGAGGAGCTCAGGTCGCCGTAGTTCGGGTCTGAACTGTGTTTGGCTTTAGAAAAGGGGTATGAACATTTGTGGTACTTTTGGTGAAAAGGCTCGGATAGGAAGTTTGGATGATAAGGTGCGGGCCTTGAGGTGATTCCTTGACAAGTCATTTTGAGCGATTCCGTTGCTTCTTGATCGTCGTCCTTGATCGGGGGAGAAAGATTTTGGATGCAGCTTAAGGGCTTATGATATGTTTTTGCCGTTGCTTTAATCGCTCCCCTGTTGTCGACAACTTCCGTTCTTCGGGCTTTAATTTTGCCCATATGTCAAACCTTCTGATCGGCGGTGCTAGGTCCTTGGCCTCATTCATTTTTTTTTTGAAGCTTTTGTTTTTTTTTTTTTGAAGCTTTTTTTTTTTGAAGCTTTTGTTTTTTTTTTTTTGAAGCTTTTGTTTTTTTTTTTTGAAGCTTTTTTTTTTCTTTTTTGAAGCTTTTTTTTTTTTTTTTTTTTTTTTTTTTGAAGCTTTTGTTTTTTTTTTTTTTGAGCACTTGAGGACGAAGGCAAGCTTCTACTTGAACTTTCTTGATGCATGGGGGCGGAGGCAAGCCCCCGTTTTTTTCGATATGGGGTCGATCTCCCGATGCCGAGTGACCTTGTTGTCCCTTGATGTTGCCGCCTTCGTTGACTTGATCAAGGTGATGATGGGGATATGTTTTGGAAAGTGTATGGCTTGATGGAGGCCTTTGTGAGGTGAGGAAAGTGTATAGGGAGGGCATTAGTTGACTTTCTCGCACCAATTAATTAAAATCTTAATCATTTCCAGAGATTATTTGTTGAGCGATGCGAGTGATCATTTAAAATAAAACCATTTCATTAAATGTAATGTAGGTGTGCAAATAATGTCTCAAGTCTAGCGAGAAAAGAAAAAGACTCTTTTATAGAAAACTTAAGATTAACTACAATGTCCAAGGAGGACTTGATTGAACGAAGAAAGTACTAGAACCTACGAAGGTTGACTAAAAGACTGCTTTTAATATTAAAGGATGGGTAGCCCCTAGTCTAGCTACTCTTTGTTGTTGGACCGCCAAGACGCTTGAGCTTTCCATCTTTCTCGTTAACTTCGATTCCATTACCGCAGACCGAGGCAGCTGATCGGCCACGTGCCCATGATACTCGGTGGGAGTGGAGGAGTTTGAGGCCATGGAGCACCGGGCGAGCACAAGTTGTCCAAAGAAACGGGTCGGAAAAGTCACTGGGACGAACTTTGTCGATCGAGCATATTGATGGAAGGAAGTGAACCCGAGAGGACCTTGAGGGGTATTGGGCTCTGTTTGGGAGGATTCATGATGCGCCGGTTGTTTTGAGTGAAAGGGGTGATACTAGCCGATTGTGTCTTCGGGCCTTTCTCAAGCTTGGAACCGGCATTAGACAAGTGTGCTCTGGGCAAAGTTGTCCTATCGGATTCTCTCACTTCGGGCACTTGAATTTTGCGCGACGTAATCATTTCTTTGCCTCGGTTCGACATCTTGGGTCAAAGGAGTGCTAGTACTTATCATAAGATCAAGCTTCTCCCGCATTTGTTTCACTTGCTCTATCAATATTGCCACATGGGGATCAACGGGAACATTCGAGTTACCGGAACTCGCAACAAGACTCTTATCGCCAGAGGGAAACACAAACCGCAGATTGGTGAAACCGACGGTGAATTCACTAAGTCCGGTAGACGACAACGGAAAACTTGTGGCATCCGGATTTTCTTTTAGCAACTCATGATCGCATTCAGGTGGGTGTAGAGGCTTTAACATAGCCACATAGCTCAAACCGATTATGTGAAGCCGGAGCATAAACCGGCAGTGTATTGCCGAAATTGAGGAACAGGTGTGATGGAGCCCAACTCGTTCGAGGAGCCGAGGGCGATGGAGCCCTAATGGCCCGAGGTGCCGGAAAGGGTCAAGAGGAATTGTCCTTGGCAAGGGATCATATGTGGATGGAGGGAGGTGTTGGCCGTGGGATGGAGAGTTATAGGATGAAGGGACCGAAATCACTGCTTTCAAGTCTCATCTTCGACCATGACCAGGGAACCATTCGCCTCAACCGTTACCCGAACTCCATGGCGGCGGAGAGCATTGATGAGCAGTGGTCACTGCTCTTCATGAATCTTATGGGCGTTTTCCAAAGCCAGGACTAACTCTTCCTTCCTAATCATCGGATTTCTTGTATCCTTACCGCTTTCGCCAAATCTCGCCATCGATCATTATCATCCCATTTAACCTTGGCGTCGCCGTGAACTTATCGGAGGGCGAGAGTTCAAAGCATTTCACCAAATCCACTTTGCCATGGCCACATGCTTGTTGCAATCAAACCATCCATTCTCAACATTTGTTGCGACTAAATCATCCGGCTTGTCGTAGTCCTGTTGAATTCACGTAGTTTGAATCATAAAATTCAATCATGTTTACATTCGCGTTGTTTGGGAAATGATCATTGGCGGGGTTGAGATCACCGAGGCGCTCGAGTTTGCCCTTCTTAATTAATCCCCGAATCGCCTTTCTCAAAGCCGTACGCTTGTTGGTCGTATGACCGTGGTACCGGTGGAAAGCACAATGCTTAGTGGTGTCAAAAGGGATTTTGGGATCCTTGGGCCGATAGTTTCTCATGGGTTCGAGGAGACCCCGCTCTAGCAAGCTATTTAAAACTTTGCTTAAGGGAACACCCAAATCCTCTGGATTCGAGATTTGGTCATTGACTTGGTCACCATTCCGAATGTGGTTTGCCGGTTTTGGTCCATTGGGGCGCTCAAGCTTGCCCGTTTCGATTAACCTTTGAACCGCTCTCTTCAAGACTATGCAGCTTGTCGGTCGTGTGGCCATAATGATCATGGAAGGCGCAGGCTTACTCATGTCGAGAGGTGCATTTGAGCTCCTTGGATGGTAGTCCTCGAGAGGCTCCAAAAGGCCTACCCTTACTAAGCCCTTGAAAATTAAGCCCACGGGCATCCCAAGATCATCAAAACGTTCTCGTTGCCTTAAAGGACCACCATTTCTTGGTTGCTTTTGGGGGCCGTCAATTGTACACAATGCCTTCTTTCCTTTACCGGATGTCGGAGCCGTGTTGGAAGGGTAAGGTTTATAGCGGCGAGACATGTTCGCACTCGTAGTCTTTTCCCGTGCACGAACCCTTTTGATGTAATCATCAATGTAATCGTCGAGATTCGACCTTTTGTAAACTTCATTCGTGTCGATACACAAGATTGATATGGTGAGATGGCCCGAGTCGAGCGATCGTCGATACTCTCGTTGCTAGGCTTTTCTTGTACCTTCTTAATTGGTTCTACCAATAATCCATTCGACGAGTCAATAGGAACATTAGGATTGCATGACCCCGCCACAAGATTGGCATTAGCAAACGAAACCACAAGTAGGAAGTACTCTGGTGGGAGGAATGACAGCCGAGCATTAAAAGCGTGACCGTAATCTTCCTCATAAGGCCCGGGCAGCTTGCCGAAGATGAAGATATATGGCTCGTAATGGGTGGATACCAGTGGAGCAGTGAGTGCGGATCCGTAAGGCCGCCGAAAACATGAGGTTTGAGGCATCGTAACAAGAGGATTGAATGTGTCTTGACCGCACCGAGGAACATGACCGCAAGGGAAATGTGTATACCGTACTTGATGAGCAGGAGCAGCTTGCGTAATGGCCGGGTGGAGAATTTGATGAGGAGCATTTGACCTTGTCGGACTTCCCAACCGTGAGGGGCGGGGTAGAGCCCGATGAAGTGGTGATAAAAGCCCGGTGGCCCACGTGATCTTGCAGCATCATAGGGGCCAGTGTGCTTTGAGAATTGGAGGAAGCAAGCCGGCCCCCTCTCGAACCATGGAGCCCGAGAAACGAACCGTCCCATTCCGAGATGGTGACCCGAGCGACCGATGCGGTGAAGTAGTAACCGACCCCTTCCAAGCCGATGACCCGAACTGCATCGATGTTGTGAAGTAGTAACCGACCCCTTCCAAGCCGCGGGGCGAAAGCCAACCGACTCAATCCCGGTGGTGAGACCCGAGAGGCACCGGGGCAAAGTTGACCTAGATCGGACCGTCGAGGAGTATCGAGCAAGAAGGGCCGAGATGTACCGAATCGACCAATTCCGATTGATGGCCCGGCCAGACCGAGGTTTTGGAGTAGCGAACCGACCCATTCCAAGCCGATTGAAACCCAAAGGTGAAAACCGGGAGGTGCCGGGGGAAGTTGACCAAGATCGATACGATGAGGCCGAGAGGCAAAGCCGAGTGATAGGCTTGGGGATGCTTGGCCCATTAGTAGTTCCACACGAAAGGGGACAGGGCATTTGATGGTAGTTGGCATGCCCGGAGGGTAATTAGCTCCAATCTTCGCATCAACCGTAAAGGTTCCATTAGGGTGGTGAACAATTGCTAGCCCCCGGGTTCGATACTTTCCAATAACCGATCGATCTCGAGCCTCTTGATTTTGTCTTATCTCGTTCCAACATCTCGATTCCACTGTTCGGCATTTTGCGGATTTTCGGGGTGTGGAGTTGTACGTCCCCACCGTTCTCCTCTCGAGTTGGTCATTCTGAAACTTTGAGCCGAAGCGAAGGAGGAAACCGATGAAGTATCCGACTTCGGAATGACCGAGCCGAACAAACGATGACCCGGGTCTCGATCCAAACTTTGCTTGCTTGGAAGGCACAAAAGGGTGTGGTTCGACTCGGAAAGCGAAACAGGTTGGTGTTTGGGCTTAGGGCTCATGCAACATGCGCTATTTGTTCTTGTTTACTTAAAACATGTTTTATTAACCTAATCGGTTGGAAAAGATTGCTCTTCTTTTCGCGAACTACTCGATTCTGGATCAGTAGGCCCCGTCACTACGTCTATAAGCCCCTCGTATTCCACCCGTATTTCGACCTCCCAGGTGGGATGCCCCGGCGAGGGTCCTATAGGGCAAGCGGGTCCCACCGACCGAAAAGAAAACGATCCTAGAAGTCTGGCGGGTAATCGAGTCTTGACGAGTATTCGATGTAAATTACGGACAAAGCTGACGTCAAAGTCAAGATCGTGTCCGAGGGCTCGACAAAAAGTCGGCATGATTTGGACCGATAAATGTCCACAGCTGATCTTGACTTGTCGTCGGCTAAGCCGTAATCGGGCATGGAATAACCGTTAATCCTTGATGACTCGGTGTCATGCCGTGGGAGTCGATGTATAATTTGTGCCGCCGAGCCGAAGTCAAGGCGCCGGTCAATATCTTGGTCAAAGTCTGCGGCGGGAAACCGGCATGACTTCGACTGATTAGGGACCCGAAAGATATTGAGTCGGTATGCCGACAAAGGCTTGAAAGGAAAGGTCTATACACAGACAGGGCATGACACGCACTGGACTAAAAACCAACCGGTCTCGGACAAAGTGTGTCACGGACAAGTGCATGGTCGACACGAGGCTCCATGGGATGTTTGGGTAGTCCCGTGCTCATCCGAGAGGCGTAATAAGACCAAACGGACCGCGACAAGGATTTCCCTGTTAGGGACGTAGTGTGCAGTGTAAGGTCACGTGCGCGTAGTGTGCAAGCAGTCTATCTTCTTTTCTGAGAAAAATAGAAATTTTTTATGTGTCTTAAAAAGGCATGATGCATGATTTTTTTTTGAATTTTTTTTTTGAAATTTTTTTTTTTTTGAAAGTTTTATGAACACATAAGCACAAAAATTCCGACAGTTAGGGACATTATTCCGACAGTCAAAATTTTGACTTTTCCGAGGCGGCCAAAAACAAACACGAAAACTGTGCAAAAATCAACACACACAAAGCAAAGGATTTTCAAATGTTGAGACGGAAGCTTGACCCTCAAAAGTTTTTCTTTTCTTTTTGAAAAGATAAAACTTGTTTTTCCCCAGCGGAGTCGCCACTGTGATGATGCCCGATTTTTTTTTGTGAAAGATCAAACGGAGTCGCCACGCCATTTTAATTTTGAGGGCCAAAACTTTGAAAAATGCCCGAGATCAGAAATTTAGGTTCGGAGGTCACGTTACGCGTCGGGAAGGACGTTAGTGTGCACCCGGCGCGCCTCGTAGAAACGAGTCTTCCAAACATTCAAAATCCTTTGTTGTGTGTGTGTGTGTGTATGTGTGTTTTGGCCAAAATAAGTTGAAACTGAGGTAAGTAAAAATTGGGAACTCTTTTTAAGGCTTTAAACTGATCCCATGATTTTTTGGGTGATTTTTGGGTTGAGATTTGGAACTCAAAATATTTTTGGAAGTTGAAAAACATTTCTGCCAGAATGAAAAAAGCAGTTGACCCTTGACTTTGAAATGGACTTTAGGGCTTGAAAACTCCAGAATCTTGGAAAAGTCCGGGAATGAAAAATGTTCAAAACACCTTAGAAAAGGTTTCTGTAAAAGAACTTTTCATTTTGGAGATGATTTGAGGGGTCAAAACGTTCTGGAAATCTCAGATCTGAAATCTGGATTTTCAGAGACTGATGAACTGACCTTTAAAAGAAAATTTGAAAAAAGGAATTTTACTCACACAAAAAATAAAGTAAAAATATGTCTGGAAAGATATGGATGTTGGCTACAAAAAGTGTTTTGTAGTCAACACCAAATTCCAAGTTTCTGTATGTCCAAAAAATAGGAAAATGGACTGAGATCTCAGAACAATGCTACTGGACAGCAAGATGTTCTTGAGGGAAAATGTGATTTTTGGGGGATTTGCATCTATGTTCACCCCATTTTCATCCCTAGACTTGATTCCACTACTTTTTGTTAAGTGGTTATCATATTCAAGTCATCCTTGGGGAATTTTATGGGGTTTAAACATGTCCTTTGCAAAGGGAAAGGGGATATTTTGTAAAGATGAATTTAAAGAGAAAAATCAATTTAGAGATTTAAAATGTAGACCATTTGAGATGGTCATTCATGAAGATGAACTTCAAGATGACCATCTTGGGTCAAAACTTAAGTTAAACTAGACATCAAGTAGATCCAAGTAAGAAGAACAAGATGAACAAGAAGTTAAAAGAGGATTTTAGGGTTTTGAGAAGGAGGGCTTTACCAATGGTGACACCCTATCTTCCTAGGCTTGGAATTTGACTTGAGGAGTATCAATATTTGGTGTTTGGCTTGAGGAGTATCAAGGTTTGGTGTTTGGATTTGTGTTTGGAGTGAGATTGGAAAAAATTCAAGAGAAAATGGTGGCAATCTAGGGATTCCCACTGTTTTCTCTCTATATTTCGCCAGAGTTTCGTTGCTGTGATCAAATTTGTGTTTTTTTAACTGAGAGAGGAGGGTTCAATTTATAACCCCCTGTGAACATCAATCATATCCGCGCGGAGGTCCTTGTAAACGTGCCTGGTGCATTAAATGCTGCTCCAGGCTTTGAACAGGAAGAATATTATTCAAAAATTTCCAGCAGTTTGTTTTTCAACTTGCCTAATTCGAATTTTTCCAATTTCTTTTGCTTTTTGAGATTCTTTTCTTGGTTTAACTTTAAATGGCAATGCCCACTTTACCCTTGCTTTGTTAGAAAGGTTAGGATTTGTTAGAAATGTTAGAAATGTTAAAACTCTCGTTAATTTTCTAACGAAAGTACTAACGGCTCAAATTGGAGCACTTACAATATGAAAAGAGAAATTTAACTATAATCTAATAGTTAATCTTGTTCTTCCACTTGCAAGCCAATTCGGAAAGTGTTTTTGTCGACGATCCATCTGTACTAAGCACATTTTGAGCTGCATCTTTTAGGTCTCTCATTCGATTACAAAGTTGCTTCCCTTCTTCTCCTTCCAACAAAGAAAGGCTTCTTTAACCAGTTTCATCATTTGATAGACTTAAATAACCCTCTCCCTGCCCTAAAAGTAGCTATCTTTAATCAAATCAAAGAAAGGCTTCTTTAAACAATTATTTAGAATAGGTAAATAAATATTCTATTGTATCTAGGTAAGTAAATATTCTAATGTATTTAGAATAGGAAAGTTAATATCTGTATTAGAATAGGATTGTCATTCTTGTACTATATATTTACAGTTTGTGAATAAAGAAAATCAGATTTTCCCATTCTCATATGGTATCAGAGCAGTAAATATCCAAAACCTAAAACCTCTCAAAATTTTCGGCAGCCTCTCACCTTTTTTCTCCTATGGCCGGCTCCTCCTCCACTATCCCTAACACCACCGAACCCGACCAACCTCTCTTCTTAGTCAATTTACCCTACTGTCGTACCCTCATCCCCCTCACCTACCTTACATCGGCATCCCAAACCACATCTATCCTCTTTGGCATCGACCTTCTAAAGTTTGTCGATGGCACCCACCCCAAACCCAAGATCGCCTCATCCTTGGGGCTCTCATAGGTACCTTAGATCCCGCCGTTGCTCCCCTAGTCCACCAAGTTGCCACCTCCCATGAAGCTTGGACCACCCTCAAAACCACATATGCCAACCCCTCCCGTGGTCACATCCTTCAAATAAAAGACAACCTTGCAAATCTCACCAAAAACCAACTCTCCATCTCGAAATACATGAATGTTGTCAAATCCTACACCGACAAGCTCGCCATTCTCGGCAAATTCATGGATTCCGAAGACATAACCTACACCATCCTGAAAGGTTTGGACTATGAAACCTTCAAACCCATTATAGACTCAATCTGCTCCCATGACAATCCCATCTCCTTTGAAGCCCTACACGAAAAACTTATTCAACATGAACTCGGCATAAAACAATCCACCCCTACAAACCCTCTCCCCACCACCGCCTTCACCGCCCAAACTCGCCCATCACCCAATCGTAACTCCTACCGTACAACCAATCCTTCCCCTCCCTCCCAAAATCCCTCACCCCTCCCATTTAAGGGGAAAGTGCCAATACTGTAGTAACATTGATCATGTCATCTCCCAATGTCGCCAATTTAAACGTGACTACCCCACAGTAAACTTCTCCTCTCAACCTCGCCAAAACAGAAACCCAAACCCTAACCACCGAGCCCCCCAAGCCCACACCGCCGCCTACCATAACCCCTCTCCTGGCTTATCGATAGTGGTGCCACCAACCATATCACCAATGACCTCTCCAACCTAGCCTTACACACATCATACAATGGCAGTGACGACGTCATTATCGGAGATGGTTCTTCTCTTCCTATTTCTCACATAGGTTCATTCTCTCTCTCCGTATCCTTTTCCCCTATTCATTTCAATAGTGTCTTACATGTTCCTCTTATCACTCATATGGTTTATACTCCTTCCATCTCTAATTTTTTTGAGTCGGTCTCTAGAGAAACGCGTTTCTTCATAAATTATGGAGAAACGTGTTATGGATATCCATCCCAAAGCTTCTGGATATCCAAAAGCTTTGGAACGGATATCCAGAAAAAAAGATTTGGGTCAAAGACCAAGCTTCTGGATATCCATCCCCAAGCTTCTGGATATCCATCCCAAAGCTTCTGGATATCCAGAAGCTTTGGAACGGATATCCAGAAAAAAAGTTTGGGACAAAGGTCAAGCTTCTGGATATCCAGAAGCTTTGGAACGGATATCCAAAAAAAAAAGTTTGGGGCAAAGGCCAAGCTTCTGGATATCCATCCCAAAGCTTTCGGATATCCAGAAGCCTTGGCCTGCATTGTCGCGCGACAAGTCGGGACGCGTTTCTCCGTAAATTATGGAGAAACGCGTTTCTCCCCAGATTTTACGAATTTTTTTTATTTTCTTTAATGTTTATTCAAAGTGTGCAGTTTATAACCCAATTGAGGCATCCACATTAAAAATATACATGCAATAGTCATGGGTAATCATGCCCACACATCATCAAAGAGGTAACCTTCCAACTAAAACGCCTGTGTTTCTGCTTGGCTACTTAAATTACTTCCGCTGTCCAAAAAAAAGATCTTTTCACTTTTTTAAGCCGGTATCACGAACGAACTTTGAGGCAATAAAATAATTTTAGACTGTTTAATTTATCTTAATGAAAATTTAAAACTTGTTATTGATAGTATTGTTGATGATGTATCAATTACAAGTTTTAGATTTTCATTTGTATTACTACATCAAACTAAAATTATTAATCAATGTTCATTCGTGATAAACGGCTAAAAAGTGAGAAGATCTTGGGACGGAGGGAGTATTATTTACGATCCTAATCTTGCAATAAAATTAATTTTAGTACTTCTACCAATTATCTGATGCCTGGATCTCGCAATTCTTAGTGAGCTTTGTTTCGGGGAGATTTGATCTCATCACATCTCTTTCTGATTTGTGAGATCAGATTTCATTTTGATTTTATTATATCCATCAAATTCCTAATTATCTCGATCATTATCACAATTAACAGAACAGAAAAAAACTACTACGTACACCAATAATTACACTTTCTAAACTACATAATGAAAAATTAATAGAAAATAATGACATTTTAAAAAAAAAAAAGAAATGTGGCAATGTCGCAAATCAATCACTACGTACCAGATGATCAACAGCCTTTTATTTTATTTTTTCTTAAATGGAATTTTTTATTTTATCTTTTAGCTTAGTTATTATGAGTACTTTTTCTTTTAGAGTTGTGAAAGAGTTAAAGAACATTTTTATATTTTTATAAGGGTTTTTCTAATCGTAAAATCCGGGAGAAACGCGTTTCTCCATAACTTATGGAGAAACGCGTCTCGACTTGTCGCGCGACAAAGCAGGCCAAGGCTTCTGGATATCCAGAAGCTTTGGGATGGATATCCAGAAGCTTGGCCTTTGCCCCAAACTTTTTTTCTGGATATCCGTTCCAAAGCTTCTGGATATCCAGAAGCTTGGCCTTTGCCCCAAACTTTTTTTCTGGATATCCGTTCCAAAGCTTCTGGATATCCAGAAGCTTTGGGATGGATATCCAGAAGCTTGGCCTTTGCCCCAAATCTTTTTTTCTGGATATCCGTTTCAAAACTTCTGAATATTCAGAAGCTTTGGGATGGATATCCAGAACACGTTTCTCCATAACTTATGGAGAAACGCGTTTCTCCATAACTTATGGAGGAGAAACGCGTTTCTCCGGAGACCGACTCTTTTCTAATATGTGTTCGTAGGCATGCACACATTAATATTAATGTAACAAGATTCACTAATTAGTTGTGTATTATTGTCTTAACTAAAGAATCTTAAAGATTTGGATTAATTCTTGATGCTGCAGGAATTGTGCTTATCAATAATCCTTCACGTGGCAAGATTAATCACCTAGCTCCTTGACCTGAAATCAGAATCCACGACTAGCCGGATGTGTCTCCGGCGAAGACGCTCGGGCGTGAGAGTAAGAATACAGTTGAATAAAGCTCAAAATGTATTGAATAATAAATTCAGAATACAAAATGGCCGTTACCTTTGCACCGTTGATAGTGATGATGTATTTATAGGAGATGACCGTTGTATTTTTGGTGGTGCTACATGAGCTCCGAGATTTTAGGGACAGTTACAAGTAATGTGAACGTGTCCTATAACGGCTCCTGATTCGTAGGGAATCGGTTATGGAAAGGTTTAACTTCACGTACATTCGCCTGCTAGGTCGACGCTTGTGGATTAGGTCGAGGTCGCCATTTAAGGAATGGTCGACCTGACTGATGGGTAGAGCATGGTTCGTACCCGAATTGTAGTATGGATCATGAGGTCGGACTAAGTTAGGTCGGGACCTGGTAGGTCGGACGTGGACTTAGTCGACGGATACTTGAGATGGGATTTGGGCCTTGCTCTGGTTGGGCTAGCTTCATTGCGAATGTGGGTATTGAGGTTGTCCGTGATTGGGCTTTATTCGCATGGCCCAACTCGACACTTTTGGTATGTTCAGTGGCCCCCAACTTTCGAGTTGACTTTGTCGGCTTGGAAGTTAAGGAAATCTTTGATGAGAATTGCTTTACTCGCAGGTCGCTACTCATATTGATACTTTAGTCGACCAAAATGACGTGGCATGATCCCGGACGTCGGCGATGAACGGTCAGAGATGAAGGAGCGCCGCTTTTCAGCAATGATTACTATTCTGACGCTTGGTAGTCTTACTCGAAAACCGCTTCAGCGTTTAATTTTGGAAAATTAATTTCGAATTTCTTTTCCCATTCCAAATTTGGGAAAATATAAATACCAAAAATCTCCCTTTGAAACGAATTCTTACCGTTTCTAAACTCTCCCTTCTCCGCGATAATTGCGGAATTGCGGCAGGATTAATTTCAAGCTTGCGTCTTTGTCTACGGCTCTCCCTTACGCAATCAATTGAGGTATTTATCTTGTACTCTTGCATTAGGGCTTTGATTTACGCTTTGTTTTGATTTCCGCCATGGCTAGGACCTTGATAGTGAACCGGGAGCTTGGTATGGGTCTTGCCTTTGTTAACCATAGGGTGTATAAGAACGTGAACGGTGAGTGGAGAGTGATGTCCTTGGATGAATGCGCCTCTATCCTGACTAGGTGGGAATTGAATTTCAGTGAGATAGGTTTGCCCATTTGTAAGTGCTCCAATTTGAGCTTGTTAGAATTTTCGTTAGAAAATTAACGAAAGTTATAACATTTCTAACAATTCCTAACAATCCTAACTTTTCTAACAAAGTGAGGGTAAAATGGGCATTGTTATTTAAGGTTAAACCTCAAAAAGAATCTCAAAAAGTAAAACAAAAGGAATAAAACCATAAATAGAAATCTTTGGAAACATAAAGCTGTTTGTTTAATTTGAATTTTGAAAAGAAATATTCTTCCTGTCCAAAGCTGGAGCTGCATTTAATGAACAGTGCACGCGACTGGATCCATCCGCGCGGATGAGTTTGTCATTTCAGAGGGCTATAAATTGAGCCCTCCAGTCACAAAAATAAGGGAGAAAAAACACCAATTGCACCGAACCTCTGGCGAAATATAGAGAGAAAACAGTGAGAATTCTTCAAGAATTGTCACCATTTTCTCTCCAATCTTTCCCAACTCACACTCATTCACTCACTCTCATATTCAAACCTTAAACACTCATATACTCAAGCCAAAAACTCAAGAACACAAGGAAGATTGGTAAACCCTCCTTCTCCTTACCCTAAACTCCAACCATGCATGCATTTGCAAACTACAAAATGTAGTTCTTTCATCTTCTTGCTCTAGATCTAAGAAGATCACCATGGAAGACCATCTCCATGGATGATCTTCTACAAAGATCAAAATTATTTTCAAGTTCTCTTACTTTCTTGCAAAGAAAACTCATTTTCAAAAACCTAAAAACCATTTTCAAGCATCAAATCTCATTTTCAAAGGATAAAAATCCCCTTCCCAAGCAAATGAAGTGCTTAGTCCTAATGTACCCCAAGGATGGTTTGGTATAGTTGATTCACCACTAAAATGTCAAGTGATCACTAACCAAAACCTAGGGAAATGGGGACAAGCATGGATGCAAAACCCCCCTTAAAATCATATTTTCTCTCTTGGGAAGTTGCTGTCCAGTAGCAATTTTCTCAGACCTCAGTCCATGGTCTAATTTTTTGGACACAGATAAATGTGGAATTTGGTGTTTACTACAAAACACTTTTTGTAGCCAACATCCATATCTTTCCATACATATTTTTACTTTATTTTTTAGGTGAGTAAAACTCCTCTTTTCAAATTTTCTTTCAGAGGCTAGTTCATCAGCTTCTGGGAATCCAGATCTCATATCTGAGGTTTCCAGAAGGTTTTGACCCCTCAAATCTTCTCCAAAATGGAAAATTACTTCGCACAAATCTTATTTAAGGTGTCTAGAACAACTTTAATTCTCTGAGTTTATCCAGATTATGGAGTTTTAAGACCCTTGAATCCCTTTCAAAATCAAAGGTCCACTGTCTTTTTCATTCTGGCAGAAATGGCTCTCAACTTCAAAAGGTCTTTTGAGTACCAAATCTCAATCCAAAAATCTTCCAAAAAATCATGGGATCAGTTTAAAGTCTTAAAAAGATATCCCAATTTTTACTTTTCTGAGTTTCAACTTATTTTGGCCAAAACACACACACACACACACACACACACACAAATGATTTTCAGCTTGGAAGACTCGTTTTACGAGGCATTCCGGGTGCACACTAACGTCCTTCCCGGCGTGTAACATGACCTCCGAACCTAAATCTCTGATCTCGGGCTTTTTTCAAAGTTTTGGCCCTCAAAATAAAAATGGCGTGGCGACTCCGTTTCGTTGATTTTTTCAAATAAAAAATGGGAAAATTTTCGGATATACACATCATCACAGTGGCGACTCCGCTGGGGACTAAGCTTTTTTTTTTAAAAAAAAATGATACTTGGTATATTGGTGGAAACCATTAAACTTCCCGTTATCGCCTCCTAACACGAGTCGGGGATAAATTGTGGTCTAACAATCCCACGTACCGGTATCACCGTTTTCAAAAAAAAAAGCTTTTGAGGGTCAAGCTTCCGTCCCGGCTTCGAAAATCATTTTTGTGTGTGTGTTGATTTTTTTTGCACAGTTTTCATGTTGTTTTGGCCGCCTCGGAGAAAGTCAAATTTTTGACTGTCGGAATAATGTCCCTAACTGTCGGAATTTTCGTGCTTATGTGCTCATTAAATTTCAAAAAAAGAAATTTTCAAAAAAAAAAGGATTTTCAAAAAAAAAAAAAGAGAAGAAAATTTTCAAAAAAAAATCATGCATCATATTTTTAAGACATAAAAAAAAATTCTCTATTTTACTCAGAAAAGAGAATATAGACTGCTTGCACACTACGCGCACGTGACCGTACACTGCACACTACGTCCTTAACCCGGGGAAATCCTTGTCGCGGTCCGTTTGGTCTTATTACGCCTCTCGGATGAGCACAGGACTACCCAAACATCCCATGGAGCCTCGTGTCGACCATGCACTTGTCCGTGACACACTTTGTCCGAGACCCGGTTGGTTTTTAGTACAGTGCAGTGTCATGCCACATGTCCTGTATAGACCTTTCCTTTCAAGCCTTTGTCGGCATACCGACTCAAGATCTTGCGGGGTCCCTAATCAGTCGAAGTTCTGCCGGTTTTCCGCCCCAGACTTTGACCAAGATATTGACCGGAGCCTTGACTTCGGCTCGGCGGCACAAATTATACACGGACTCCCGGCGTTAACAGCTGAGTCATCAAGGATTAATGATTATTCCATGCCTAATTACGGCCTAGCGACGACAAGTCAAGATCAATCGTGGACATTTATCGGTCCAAATCATGCCGAGCTTTTCGTCGAGCCCTCGGACATGATCTTGACTTTTGACGTCGGCTTTGTCCGTAATTTACATCGAATGCTCGTTAAGACTCGATTACCCGCCAGACTTTTAGGATCGTTTTTCTTTCAGTCGGTGGGACCCGCTTGCCCTATAGGACCCTCGCCGAGGCATCCCACCTGGGAGGTCGAAATACGGTGGAATACGAGGGGCTTATAGACGTAGTGACGGGGCCCACCGATCCAGATCCAGAGTAGTTTGCGAAAAAGAAGAGCAATCTTTTCCAACCGATTAGGATAATAAAGCATGTTTTAAGTAAACGTGAACAAATAAGCGCATGTTGCATGAGCCCAATGCCCAAACACCTACCCTCCTTCCATTCCCGGACATCGAACCTTCGTGTCCTTTCCCCGCGGCTCCGCACAAAGCTTGGTTTCGGGCACCGGGTCACCGTTTGATTAGTTAGGAAGAGTCAAGCGCGTCATCGGCTTCGCCGTTTGTTTCGACTCAGGGTTTGAGAATGTACGCATCGGCCGGTAATGACGGGGATAACGTCACTCCGCCTCACGGGACCCCTCGAGACGAGCAACAGTGGAATCGGTTAGCGAGAACGAGATGAGGTTACGACGGAAGCACGGCTAAACGGCCTTATGGAGGCTATTAAGAGTCACGGTGCTGGCCGCCGGCCTCAATCCGTATGGCACCTTCACCGTGGAAGAAGACGAGGATGCAACCCCGCTCTCGGTCGCCACGACTACACCGGGATGCCACCGCCCACCTCCTATGGTGCCACTTTACCCGAACCCATGCTCCTCGATTTTCGGGTCGGCCCGGCTCCCCAACCACGAGACCACCGGATCCATGCGGCCCAGACGGCACAAATCGGTGGGGGCAAAATCGGCACGGAATGTCTTCTCATGGTTGGGGCTATCTCGGAATGCCACGGCTAATCGGGATCCCGCCTCGGTTCGGAGCTGATCAATCAGGACCTTCACGGCCAACGGCCACGGTTCGGAATGCCGCCACAACTTGGTTGCGGGCCACGATCAGGAGCCCCTCCTCGGAAACAGTACTAGTTCGGTGCTCCTCACACAAATCCATTCCTCACTCGAGACTTCTATGGGTTACCAAGCCTCCGTCCCGGTGTCATCCGAATCACCGGGACCGCAGTACCCCCGGGTTACACACCTTTACCACGAGCGGCCATGCAATTCAACAATCCGGGGACAGCGGCCGCACTCAAGCCTACTTACGGGCCCCACTCTGGAAATCCAAGTTATCCGGCTACATCGGGGCTGCCTCCACCTACTTTGCCGGTTGAAAATCAACGGCAGCCGCAAGGTTCTATCCTTTTGCCCAAGCTCCTACTCATGCTCCCCGGGTAACTCGGCCCCGGGACGGGTTTTCACCTACATCCTCGAATCGGCCGTTCCCTCCACCGATCTGCCTCCGGTGGTAGCTCCTCTCTCTAGCTCGGCCACTAGCTTGAATGCCATGGTTCCACCACAAGACCCTCATCGGCACGGTTCATAGAACAACACAAGGAAATGAAAGCGCGGTCGGCCAGGCCGGCGCAAGAAGTACGCCTTCCGGCCTACGAGACCCGGACTCCATTGTTCCTCTTGCCCCACAAATTCGTGATGCCTAATCTGGATCTCTTTGATGGGGCTTGCATGCCCGAAAACCCATTTGGACACATATACCTTGGCGATGAAAGCCGAAGGATGTACCAATCGACGGTTGGGCGACTATTTCGATCTATCCTTGAAGTCTAGTGCCTTAAAGTGGTTCTTCCGTTTGAAACCACGAAGCCGGGGCCACATGGGACCCAGATTACCAATGCCTTCACGAGAAAAATATAAGGCCAACTTGGAATGGGAAACAAATAGAGTTGACCTACAAACAACGGTGCGGCGTCTGATGAGAATGTTGGGGACTTTTACAAGCGGTGGAATGCGAAACTCGGTGAAATGGCCATCCCTCCTTCCGAAGATGAACAAGCTGGACATCTTCCGGTCATGCTGAAACCACATCGAGAGCCTCCCTCGGTCACTTCCCATACTCGAGACTTACGGGCCATAGTTAACTCTGCGGCTAAGTTTGAAAAGGCCTGTCGGCCAACCAGCTGCTTTGCACACCTACGGATATCGGGCTCCTCCTAAACACGCCCCTTTGCTCTGCCAAAGGCAAAGAAATGATTAACTATGCGGGACAGGAATGCAATAACACAACTCCTTTTTGAAATTACCCGGGATCCGGCTCGCGCGCGGATGGTGCCCCCGTGCATCTCGCGTTCGTTCGCCGTTCGGGAATGTTCGCCCGGATCCGAGAGGCAGCACAATCGCGCCCGGCATCGGCTTATTCCGTCTTAGCGTTTTGCGAGGTTGGAGGTGTCTCGCTGTGTTTTGCTTTGTAGAGTCGCCACGCCGTTTTATTAAGCCCAAAACATTGAAAAAGGGCATCGGTTTAAAGATAATTTTTAAAGCTGTTTTTGTGTGATGAGATTTTGAGTTCGGAGGTCAGATGACTCCTCGGAAGAGGATATTAGAATATTAGAGCTCACCCGAGTAGCCTCGTAAAACGAGTCTTTCGGATACCCTAATATCCTTTAAAAAGTTGTTGTGTGTGTGTGTGTGTGTGTGTGCTTTTAAAAATGCATCTTTGTATCGGATGTCTACATTGTATTGAAATGTATTGAAATAGAATAGGAAGGAAGCCTTACCAATGTTGGTTCGTGTACGTCTTCCGCGGGGAATAGTGTTTGAGGTCGGAGTAGCGTTCGGATTGCTTCGGGGATGCCGGTTGTCTCGGACGAGTTTCGGCGTGAGTTGAGGTTGTAGGCTGCGTTCGGGCGGAGGTTCGGCGTGCGTGGGGATCGTTGGGATCACTCGGGCGAGAGGTTCGGCGTGCGTTGTGGTGGCGAGAGTCACTCGGGCGGAGTTTCGGCGTGGTTTGGGATCGTCGGTTTGACTCGGAAAGAGCCGGGACACGGGGAAAGACCGAGGAGGCCTCGGAGTACCACGAGGGGCCTCGGAGTACCTCGAGTGCCTCGGGGCGGCGCGGGAGGCGTCTCGGGAGGCGCTCGGAGAGGCTTGAGCACCTCTAGGGGGCTCGGAAGGCCTCGGAAGGATCCGAAGGGGCGGGAATGCCTCGAAAGGTCTTAGAAGGGGAGCCGAGAAGGCTTAGGGAGGAAGAGAGAAGTGGGAGGTGTGAAAAAATGAGGAGGGGAGCCCTCTATTTATAGTCTCGAGATTTGGTGCAAAGAGGTCCGTACGGACCTCCTTGGTTATCCGGGATTTTGGTTTTCCTCGATTTGAGGGAATATGCAATGATGGTGAATATTAAAATGATGATGTCCCCTTGCAAAGAGGTCCGTACGGACCATCTTGCATGCAAAAGAGGTCCGTACGGACCAAGTGCATGGAAACCATCATTTCTCCCGGGATTTGAGGGAATATTGTGGACTTTAAGGGGATTCGGTAATTATGGAAACAAAGAGGTCCGTACGGACCTATATTGCTTTTCCGGATTTCACGAAAATTCCCAAAAGGTCCTTTTGTCCCTTTTTATCCCGAAAGGCTCCTCCACTTGGTTTGGTTGGGGGTTTGAGAGGGTTTTGAGAGGGTTTTGAGTGAGAGAGGTCTACGAGGCTGCGTGGATGAGTCTCGCGGTGTTTCCCGAGTGTTTGAAAGGGAGTGATCAGTTGGGGTACTTACGAAGCCCCTCGACGACGTCACTTATGAAAGAAGTGGGGTCGCCGATAAGATAAGGGTCCTAATGCGGATCGCGTCTTTGGGAGAGGAAGTGACCGTGAGGGTCAAAGTGAGGACGTGGTGGTGTCCTTTTGGGTGGCCGTTTAGGTCAATAGGCTGGACCCTGTGATAGGATTCCTACGTATCCCTGGCGGGAATCAAGCCTCAGTCGTAGTTCGGGTGTGGGGTGAGTGTTTGTGAGTGCGGGCGTGGTGGTGCCCACGGGAGTGTTGTGTGACCGCCGAGGTCGGTGGTGATAAGGACGCGTGGTGGCGTCCTGGGTGACCGTATAGGTCGGTGATAAGGACGTGGTGGCGTCTGGGTGACCGTATAGGTCGGTGATAAGGACGCGTGGTGACGTCTGGTGGCCGTACCGTATAGGTCGGTGATAGCGGGGTGGCGTATCGGCGCCCGCGATGAGTCGGTGATAAGGACGCGCGTAAGGGTGGCCGTATAGATAGTCGGTGATAAGGAGCGTGGTGGCGTCGGGGTGACCGTGATAGGTCGGTGATAAGGGCGTGGTGGCGTCGGGGTGGCCGTATAGGTCGGTGATAAGACGCGCGTGGTGGCGTGGGGGAGTATATAGGGTCGGTGATAAGGACGTGGTGGCGTCGGGGTGACCGTGATAGAGTGTCGGTGATAAGGACGCGTGGTGGCGTGGGTGGCCAGTGATAGGTCGGTGATAAGGACGTGGTGGCGTCCGGGTGGCCAGTACTCCGCAGTCGGTGATAAGGACGTGGTGGCGTCGGGGGCAAGTATAGGTCGGTGATAAGGACGTGGTGGCGTCGGGGTGACCGTATGGGTCGGTGATATAGGACGTGGTGGCGTCCAGGGACATAGGTCGGTGATAAGGACGGTGATAGCGACAGGTGGTAAGGAAAGGTCCCTGGTGACCGTCAGATAGGTCGGTGATAAGGACGTGGTGGCGTCGGGGGTGGCCAGATATGGGTCGGTGATAAGGACGTGGTGGCGTCGGGGTGGCCGTATAGGTCGGTGATAAGGACGTGGTGGCGTCAGGGGTGACCGCATAGGTCGGTGATAAGGACGTGGTGGCGTCGGCACTGTGATAAGGTCGATGGCTGGGCGTCAGGTGACTCAGATAAATCGGTGATAAGGGCGTGGTGGCGTCGGGGTGGCCGTATAGGTCGGTGATAAGGACGTGGTGGCGTCCGGTGGCCGTATAGGTCGGTGATAAGGAGCGTGGTGGCGTCGGGGGTGACCGTATAGGTCGGTGATAAGGACGTGGTGGCGTCACGGGGTGGCCGTATAGGTCGGTGATAAGGGCGTGGTGGCGTCAGGGTGGCCGCGTAGGTCGGTGATAAGGACGTGGTGGCGTCCGGGGTGACCGCACGTAGGTCGGTGATAAGACGGCGTGGTGGCGTCCGGGCGTGGCCGTGAGTAGGTCGATGTGAGGACGTGGTGGCGTCACGGGATGGAAATTTTACGATTTTCCTAATCGGGTGGTTTAAGGCCTTCCGGGCCGGAGATAGTTGTGAGGACTTGAATCGTCTTCTGATCGTCTTCTAGCCGCAGGTGTGGAGGCGTGGCTGCCTTGTGATTCGAGAGGCGTAGATGCCATTTGTGTTTTGCATGTTGATGTAGAAGGTCGGACTTACGATGACCGCCAGAGCTTATTTGCCGTTGAAGTGGCAAGGATGATGGCCGATGATTGCTTCATCATTTGGCGTTTTGGGAGCGCTTCGTGCCTTGGGACTTGTACTCGGAGGTGTTGGCTCCTTCGCGTGCTTGTTTTCTGCCGTTAGTGAGCGAGAATGATGGTCAGGTCTTTGAGGATATGCGGTCTTGCATGACTTCCCTTTGACTTCTTTGAGGAGGAGCTCGGGCTTACTTTGATGGCCGGTGCTTGCGTGCCGTTGAGGTGGCGCGGATTCGGGCTTACATCCGAGCGCGCCGGTGCTTGAATTCTGTGAGGATGCATGACCTTGTAGGGGCCCTTTTACATTGGGAAGATGACTTCGGACCTCCGGTGGGCGAGTTGTCGTTGAGCGTTTGGAGGCTTCTTGTGCCTTGATATTCGTCTTTGGGAGGTGTTGGCTCCTTCTTGAATTGCCGTTGAGCGGGCATTGGTTGAATTGCCGTTGGAGTGGGCGAGGCTCGGGCGGTTTACACATCGGCTGGTGCCAAGATTGAATTGCCGTTTGAAGTGGGCGGAGGTCCGGTCTTACGTTTGACGGCCGGTGGTTGGATTGAAGGGTTAGGGACCATTGCACTTGGATTTGAAAAAGGCCTTAGGACGGCCAGGGGGCAAAGTTTGTAAGGGCGAGAAAAGTCATTTGGGCACCCTTGCAAAGAGGTCCGTACGGACCAACCCCGGGTTGCAAAGAGGTCCGTACGGACCAAGTTGGTTTTACAGGTTCCAGTTTTGACCAGGCGTTAAAGCAGAGGCTCCTTCGCTTCTTCTTCTTCGGTTTACGAAAGCAGCGAGAGAGAGAGAGAAAATCTCCATTTTGCACCAAAATCTTCCATTTTTCCTTTGATTTGCTTGATACGGAGGGATCTCGAAGGAGCGTGAACAACGCAGTCGGGAAGTGGTTGAGCGGCGAATGGAGCTTGAAGGAATTGGACCTCGTTCGTTCCGTCTTCGAAGAACCCGGATGTTTTGTATCCGAATCCGGAGGTGCACAATCGTCGCTCCATGAACGTCGGGGAGGTAAGAAATCTGCTCCGTTTTGATTCCCTGCTCGAATTTTTGAATGCTAGAACTAGGTTTTAGTTTTTCGCATTTTTGAATTTTTTTGTTATTATTTTATGCCTTTTTGTGAAATTCTTGATGAATTGTTGAAAATGGACATGTAAAAATTGTGGGTATGTGTGTATTTTGTGCGAAATGTGTAGATTAGCTCTTATTTGTGAAAATAAAGTGCCTATCTAGTGAATTACATGCTTTGGTGTTTTGTACCTAATGCTATTTATGTATGTACATTGTGAGAAAAATTATCGTGTAGTGATAATTTTTGTGAAAAAAATGTGACACGTGCCGTGTTTTGTGACGGGTTATATGTGAAAGTGTGTGCCGTGTAGGGACGGATTTTTTTTTTTTTTTTTTGTGTTATGCATGTGTCGTGCCGTGTTTTTGGGTGACGGACTACGTGGGAAAATATGTGCAATATGTGCCGTGTTGGGACGGATTTTCTTTTGAAAATGTGTCGTGTAGGGTTTAATCCCCCCTTTTTCTTTTGAGAAAATGTGTACAAAGGTGTGTGCCGTGTTTTTGTGACGATCGCATGGGAAAAATTATATGCATGATATATGTGAAAATTATGTGCATTATATGTGCATTATATGTGAGAAATCTGTGCATTGTGTGCCGTGTTTTGTGACGGGTTACATGGAAAAATTATATGTATAATGTATGTGAAAATTATGTGCAATATGTGCCGTGTTTTGTGACGGAGTTATATGTGCCTTTATATTAAAGTCTTGTGATTGACGTACCTTTGCTGTGTTTACCTCGCGGGATGCGGGGCTTATGGCCGGGAAGGCCAAGAGGATGAAGACTCGGGGATCGCTCGAGAGCTGTTGTTGAGCTATGGCACGGATGCACGATATTTCCGTGGGCGGTAGGCCGAGTCCCCCAGGCTGGTTTTATGCTTGGCACAGGTGTGTTCGTTGAGAACCCGGGTGGAGTGTACGACACGAGGAAGAACAAGAGTGTCTTCCTGGGTCTATACGAGTATTGGTGGGATACCACCCACACCTTCCACCCGAGCCGGGCGAGGTGACGGTGACGCCCACCGATTTTGCTGCTATTACCGGGCTTTCCTTGAAAGGAGGGCCGGTGCAGTGGAGGATATGATCTCCGATGTAGTGTGGTCTTGGTTGGTGTTGGGCTTTGAGCCTTGTCCTCATGAGGGCACAGGCATCTTTGTATAGTGACGTGGAGGCGAAGATTACGGCCGGATGTGGGGCCTACATCCAGGGGTACCGGCCGGGTGACGCGGAGCGGTTAGCGCGCTCCTTTTTGTGGTATGCACTGTCAGAGACTTTGTTCTCGAACCACGCGCGACCGCGGCTCCTTTGCTCTGTTGGAGAGCTTGATTGACTGGATAAGTGCGACATTGCTTGGGGCGAGGCGTGCTTGGCCGAGCTCTACTTCTCCTGGACCGGTTTAGCCGGGGTGGCCGATTCGTTGGCTGTTTTGACTTTGCTTTCTGGAGGTATGAGTTTATTGTCGTTTTTTGATTTAGCGGTCTGTCATTTCTCCATTTGTCTTTTGCATGAGCCCTCTCTCTTTTTTGTCACGTGTGTGGTTTTATGAGGGATTTTCCAGTGCTTCCCGTGGGATAGAGATCACTGAGGACATTGCTGCGTACCCCGCTATGCCGGGCCGGGCTCGTACGGCAAGGAAGAGGAGGACCCGGGGAAGCTCACCATCGCCCTACGGGGATGTGCAGGAGCGTACTAGGAGCGGGGTAGCCGGAGGGTTCGTCCTGTTCCGTGGGCTCGGTATGAGGGGATGAGTTTGAGGGGCTCCCGAGGTGACGAACGCGGCGGGAAGATGCCGCGGGGCTTGACTTGTGATGTCATGTACCGGGAGAGCGGGTCTTCCGCGGCATGGCCCGGTGTGCTTCCCGTGGCTCAGAGGGACCCTCCCTTTGGGATGCTTGATTCCGGGACATGGACGTGCTTGATTTCGAGAGGTACCTTGGCGCTGTCGGCGCCGAGGAGTTCATCTTGTATGGAGAGGAGTACGGGGCCTTCGTGAGGAGGAAGGCGAGGACGCCTTGTGTACCGGGCGCGGGAGAGAAAGGCCGGCTCGCAGGCTCCCCGGAGGATTCCGATGCTGGGACCGGATTTCACGTACGTCAGCGGGACGGATCGAGGAGGAGGGTGTGCATGCCGTTTCGGAGCGAGCTCCTGTTGCATACAGAGTGGACCCAGATAGATCGGTGAGTGTGCCGACTCTTTTCCATCTTGGCATCTTTTACGTATTTTTCTCTTTTGTTGTTGAGTATAACTATATTCTTGAGCGTTTCCTTGGTTGCTTGTTGGTGCGGAGTCCCGGGAGAGCTTATGATATGTTGACTCGCCGTTACGTGGCGATGAGGTCGTTTGCGAAGAAGATGGCTTCGAAGATATCTTGCCGGTCTTCGCGACGCGTGCCGGCGTGCGAGCCTATGCCTTCGAGGCATTCGTCAGACGTTCCTCCGCCTAGAGCCGAGCCGGGCCGCAGCGGAGGGGCCTTCGAGGGGGCGGCATAGCATGGATGCCGGACGTCTTCGGAGGCACGGGGCCTTCGAGGGAGCGGCCCTTTTATCGGTTCATGCCTCCGCATGGCGCACGGGAGTGAGGAGTTCCTCGAGCCTTCTTTCTTTGATCCTTTCGCCGGATTTGATCCTTCTGAGTACTTCTCGTGGGAGCCTCAGGCAGGTGCTCGGTATTCTGACGACGAGGATGTGACGGGCGAGTTCGCTGGGATGCCCGACTTCTCTCTGGAGGACCTTGGCGAGGAGGATGATGATGAGGATTCTGAGTAGTATTCATTTGCTTTCCCTCTTTTCATATCCTTCCCTCTTTTTTTTTTTTTTGTTTAGCAACGAGACATTTTGTACTGTAATAAAACACAGTATTTGCATGGCAAACAGTATTTTATTTTAAGATGTAATGTCATTTATTTTTGTGATTCCGGGAATTGTCCTAGAAATTGTTGCTATTATTATTTTTATTTTTGTACATGCCACGTGAGGCGAGGGTGCGTTTCAGGGGTAGTGTTTGCTTGCCGGAAATGGCTTTGGCCGGTGTTTGGGTGTTTGGAGCAAGGTTTCTTGAGGACGGTGGTTGTTATGCTTGTTCATTTGAGGGAAATGGGTTTTGATTGCAAAGAGGTCCGTACGGACAGACCTACATTGCAGGAAGAGGTCCGTACGGACCAACTTTGCTTCGGGAAGGACTTAAATGTTTTCCGTGTCACTGGACTTTCTTCCCATTCCCCATTTGCGGCCATTTTCGAGCTTTCTTCCCCATTTTCTCTAGGAACCTCCATTTTTGCCATGGATTCTTCGTATGTCCCTAGAATTTTGCCGAGGCTTTCGCAAGAGAGACGGGCACACTTCCTAGAGCGATTGAAAACGTGGATGCGGCGCCGTATGAGGCATCGAGAGACGGGCTTTCGAGGTAAGGTTTCGTCTTTGCTCGGTTTGGTCTTTTAAGGAGTTGGTTCTGATTGGGATTTGTTGCGGGCTGCCGCGAAGTTACAGGATGTTAGGAGGCACGTGTCTTGTTTCTCCTATAATGAAATGGTGCCCACTTTTGAAGATTTTCGGGCTTTGATTGGAGGACCGGAGGTGGAGGCCATCTCGCTTCCTTTGGTTGGTGGTCTTTCTTTGTGAGCGTGAAGCTTGCGAGACTTTCTTCGTACTTCGTTGGAAGAGGTGCGGGGCATGATCCTTGATTCGGGTCATATCGACATTTTACTGCTTGTTGCCGGAGCGGTTCATGGTTGATGATGAGAGTGACGTCTCTTGGGATGTATTTGCCTTGTGTACGATAGCGACGCTCTTTGCAGTCGGCTCCACCCGGCATTTGTGATGGCGCTTTGCTAGATGTGGTAGGGCGGCTGCCCATTTGGAGAAGGATATTGTCCCGTTGGTCTTTGGGGAGACTCTTCGCCAGGTATCGGCCGTACAGCGGCAGGGATCGTTTTATGAGAGGGGAAGCCCCGCTTTGCTCACACTTGTGGCTGCGAGAGAGACTTCGAGGCCATGCAGAGCTCCGGGCGTCGTTTGCAGAAGTGGTCATTTGCTCGGCGACCTCTGGTGTTGGATATGGATCGATCACTTTGGGAGAGATGGATGGCACGGCTTGAGTGCGCATCGGATCATTGGTGGATTCATGTTTGGAGGATTGAGACCGGGAGGATCTTGCGGGAAGGGTCCTACGTTGTCGAGTTCGAGGTTTGTCTTGGTCCTCCTTCTATATTAGTCGCTTGTTTCCGGCGGTTTGGGATGAAGCGGGAGCCTTTGTTGAGGTAGGATGACCTTGCTCTGCGGAGGTAGTTCCTCTGCGTATAGCGGCTTCGGTGCCTTCTTGTATTGTACGAGGGTATGGAAGTATTCCGCTTTCCCTCTGTGGTACTCCTTAGACGTCGGGAGAGTGTCGTGTTGACGACTCGATATACGGCTGGTATGAGCGGCGTGTTGGGCGATCCCAAGTGGTCTTGGAGAGCGGGCGTGCGCGGTGCAGGACCCGGTTGCCGTAGCGGCTATTGCCTTAGGAGTGCCGAAGCACAGTCGACCCTTTGGATGTAACGGGAGACGCTTTGTTTGACTACGAGACTAGAGTTGGCCGGCGACTGGGGAGAGGTCCTCTTTTACGGGCTCGCGGGGAGGAGATCCGAGCCGAAGCACGGGCGAATGAAGCCACGAGAGCTCTTGGATTATTTGACTACGGGGAGGACCCCGGATCTCGGGTGAGAGACGCGAGTTGGTTTACGTGGAGCGAAAGAAGACTCGCCGGGGACGAGGAAGAAAGGAAAGAATGGCGAGGGACAAGCGCGATGGCGCGGAATGACCTCCTAGGTATCCACTCATTGCATTACAAACACATTATTAGTTAAATGTATTAAAGTTTGTCTTTTAGCATGTTGTGAACTTGAGAGTAGACCGTGCTTGAACTCATCAAGAAATGTTGTAACCGTTAGTGATTTGTGATTTGCTTTTAAAGCTTTGTCGAGGCATAAGATCTCTTGTTTGCCTTTGTTTCTTTTGTGCACTTTGTCGGCATCCATCTTTGGACTTTGTTGCATTTGCGGGTGAAACGATGCAGGCCATGGCAGCAATCCCCTTTCTTGAGGCTTTGTATTTGTTTGAGAGGTTGAATGCTCCCTTGACAAGTCGTTCGACGGTCTTTTTCGTAGCTTCCTTGCCGCTTGTTGGCGTCGGGCTCTTGACCTCAATTTCGCGACTTGTTTGAGCTTCCTTTTTTTTTTTGTGTGAGCCCTTGCTCGAGCTCTCTCTTTTTTTTTTTTTTTTTTTTTTGAAGCGCGTGAGGCGAAGGCGAGCCCACGGCTTGGAAGTGGACATGAGTTAGTCGTTTGATCTTTGAGTGACCCTCGGATGTCTTTGGATGTTGCCGCCGTCGTTTGACTTGGTCAAGGTATTTCTTGGGCGTATTCTTGAAAAGTGCGGAGCTTGATGGAAGTCTTGATTGACATTCAAACTTTTTGACTTTTTGTGTATTTTTAGGCCGGACCAATTAAGGTTGCCTACGTTCCCCGGACTAGAGGGCTCGGAGTGCACGTAGTTCGACACTACATGGAGTGCGAGATGCACGGTTGTTCTTCTTTAGGCGAAGTATCTGCGAAGTTTACTTAGTTATTTGGATTCATGAAGGGATTGCCGTCTAGGTACATTAGCTTCATGGCGCCTCGGAGAAGATCTTTTGAACCACGAAAGGGCCGATCCATGTGGGTTCCCATTTTCCCGATGGGTTGGTTCGAGTGGGAGGCTTTTCTTTGATACAAGGTCACCTTCCACGATGTCTCGGGATTTGACTTTCTTGTCGAAAGCTCTAGCCATCTGCTTTGATAGGCTCGGGCGTGTTCCATGGCCTTTAGTCGCTCGTCTAGCTTGAGCCAATTCGTCGTGTCGGCCGGGCCATTCGGCCGTTGATGTCATTTTCGGCACTCGGAGTGAGGGAATTTCTAGCTCGATGGGAAGAGGCTGCTTCCGTCCGTATGTCGAGGGCAAATGGGGTTTCTCCCGTAGGTATTACGGCGGCGATGTGCGGCTAGCCCCAAAGTGCAAGGTGCGGTTCTCGGGCCAATCTCGTCCTCGGGTGGTCATTTTCGGATGATCCGTTCGAGGGTTTTGTTTCTTTGCTTCCACGGCGCCGTTTGTGCAGGGCCGGTAGGGAGAAGAATTTGTGGCGTGTGATCTTGAATTCAGCCAACGATGCAGTAGAATTCTCCTTCGAAGTGTGAGCCGTTGTAAGATATGACCTCATTTGGGATGCCGTATCGGCATATGATGTTTTCTTTGAGGAAATGCGCGACCTTCTTGGAGGTGAGTACCTTGTAGGACTTGGCTTCGACCCATTTGGTGAAGTAGTCGATGGCTACTAAGATGAACTCGTGACCGTTCTTTGCTGGCGGGCGATTTTCCCGATAGCGTCAATTCCCCAAGTGGCAAAGGGCCGAGGGTGTAGTCATGCGGTAGAGATCGTGGGGCGGCGGATGATTGAGGTTGGAGAAGCAGTTGGCACTTGTCGCGGCTTCGGACAAAGTGGATGCAATCTGCCTCCATGGAGATCCGGTAGTAGCCCATCACGAGAATGATTTGCAGCGGGGGCTTTGGCGTTCATGTGGAGACCATAAGCCCCATTGTGGACTTCGTTCCACGAACTTGTTCGCTTCTTACTTGGGCGACGCGGCGTAGG
>JAFEMH010005120.1:0-50000 GCA_022495995.1 Adenophora triphylla var. japonica
TTCGGATTCGGCAGAGTTTTTCGAAATATCTTTGAAAGTTCCGGATTGACGGAGTTTTGAAGATATTTTGAAAGTTCCGGATTAATGACGTGCAAATGTTTTGAGTTCCGGATTAAATGAGTTTTGTGAAAATTTCAATTGGATTCGACGGAAGTTTTAGAAAGATTTTGAAAGTTCGGATTCGACGGAGTTTCGAAATGATTTTGAAAGTTCGGACATCGGATTCGACGGAGTTTCGAAATGATGGGAATCATACGTAGGAAATGAATGAGAGCAATATCTGCATTGCATCCTTTTGACATGCGTTGGTGCATTACATTGGCCACGTTAGCCCTTCCCTGTAACTTTGTTTGTCTGCGGGGGCGAGGGGACTGGGGATTTGATACCCACAGCCGAGAAGAGTCGGGGGGTTAGCTTTTGAGGCGGTGCGAGCATTGTGGGGATATTATCCTCGGACATGGCTCGAGAGGGAGAGAGGAGTCCGCGGCGGTGGTGCTTCTGACTACGGGTTGGTTTGGGTTCACCATCGAGTGCTTTGTCTGGCTGTAAGCAGGTGCAGTCGCCGAGGCCGGAGGTCATGTGTAGCCTTGGCAGCACGAAGGCAGGTATTGGTGGGATCGACCCACACTTTCCATTTCGGATGGGGGAGGCGACGGTGACTCCCACGCATTTTGCCATTATCATTTGGAGTTGCGGGCTGTATGGCAGCACGGCTACGGTGTCAGGAGTTGATGGTTATACCCCGGGCTTGATTGATTGCAGGCTGCTCAGGTTTTGATATTCACCACGATGCAGAGGGCTTAGGCATTCAGTACAGGCCGATGGAGAGAGGCATGCGGAGGCGGGTGTCGCCGCATTATTTAGTTTGGATCCTTGAGGAGCCTGACCGCAGGCTGCCCCGGCTCGAGGGTTCACTTTAGTTCGCCGTTGTCGGTGACTTTGTTCCCGACCAGGCCACATCCACAGTCACTTCCCTACTGCTCGGATTATTGGCGGGTCAGTCTGGATCTTTGTGAGGGGTTCGCGTGGGGGAGGCTACGGAATTTGTGGCCGAGGCTCTACCATTCCACAGACCGGAGTTCTCATGTGGGAGAGCTGCACTCCTTTAGGCACTTGGCGCTGTCTTGGATGTAAGTTTTACGTACTTTTTCTCTTCCTTGCCTCTTTTTAATGTACTTTCGTATGTATACGCTGTAGGTGACATAACTTTCCATTCTCTTGGCGGAGTGCAGTTGCTATGAGGTGTTCGGTCCGCGGGGATTGGGACATCGAGGCTGTCACAAGCCCCATGTTCCACTGCCATGCTTGGTTTGGCGAAAGAAAGCGAAAGAGGGCGGTCTCGTCCCGAAGTTATTGGCACTCGAGTGTCATACGAGGAGGTGTCCCCAGCCTTACGAGCCGAGGTTTCCAGAGAGGATTCGGTTGACACAGTGGAGTAGGTTCGATGCGGGTGGCCATTCGGTCCGCTAAGCGAGACTACACGGCGGCGGAAGCTCTGGTGGGACTTCAGCTGCACACGGCCATGTATGTCTGCGGGGAGAGGGTGACTCGTCGGCATAGGTCGGGGTCCCTTCCCTTGGTGCTTAGGTGGATCCTCCTATGTACATGCGGCATCCACAGGGAGATGCGATAGATGGGAAGGCATGGAGGGGTCACGTATACGGGCGTCCTGTACTACATCGAGTACATCATAGCGAGGGCCGCCTATGATGCTTTCTTGAGGATGATGGTGAGAGCCCGCGGTGCAGCATAGAGAAGGCGAGGTCACAGAGGTCCTCTCGAGATTTTCCGATCCCACGAGCTAGGGCTGGGCGTCACGAGGACGCTGGATGGTTGCGTAGGCTGACTTGTGATCCCGCTCAGGCGTTGGCCAAGAGCCACGATCACGGGCTGACCCCAATGCTTCGGTGAGCACCTTCCTTTGCATTTTACTGCATTTGATAGTAGTATTACGCAAATGTTGCATGCATGCTACCTTGCGCTCGTCTCGATGACTTTCTGGTTCGCAGCAGTGTACGGCCGAATACGTACAACGATGCCGTGAAAGGTGCAGTGGACGGAGTGGTCCGCCTACGCTAGGGAGACTCGTGGAGTTCATGCGGTGCAGTTCCCGGAGGAGCGTGGATGTCAGAGTGATCGAGGGCCGTCTAGAGGCCGAGAGAGATTCCGCCTGCTCCCAGCGAGTGAGGTGGGGAGGACTTTACACAGGGAGTTTGGCCAGTTCGCGGGCGGAGCAGTGGATTTGGTTCAGCTCCTTCTTGCAGCACTCGGGCACACTGAGAAGGGGAGAGTCCTCGGAGTTCGCGTACTCAGGAGGCCTTTTGCCTATTCATTAGGAGGAATTTGGCGAAGTTCTTGTTTGCGACGGATCGAGCGGCGGCGGAGCGGTACGTCGAGTGCTCGGATGTGAGCGGGACTGGAAGTAGTCCTATTTCTTTGCTTTCTTTCTTTTCTTGCTTTGTTTAGACAAAATGCATGTATTTGTCGGGAACAAATTTTGATTTGAGCGTATTTTAAAAGTAGGCGCTAGTGGGGGCGGAATGAACATGCTTCAGCATATTTATTACGTGATCACCTTACATTTATTTTTGGCAAATAAGGAAGTAGGTTAATCAAAAATAAATAAAATGAGAAATGCATTAAAAATTGAGCGGGTCAAAATTAAGCATGTATGCACTAATTATTAATTATTTGCCTTTGTTGCACGAGCAGGCGGAAGGGATATTGATATTTATTGAATGAAACCATGGGCGGCACGCGAGATTTCATAAGGATGAACGAGGGAGTTGTTTGGAAATGTTTCCAATTTAGGGGCAGTAGGCTGCATAGAGTTGACCAAGTCAGCTGCGAGAGAATCGCCGGACTTGGAGTGAATTTCCAGATTCTTTAAATTGCGGTTTCGGCTTTGCAATTGGTTAAGCTAGCGCATAGTTTTTGATCATTACGGCTGAGATTCTCTCAAACTTCCAAGGTTCCCTTCATTTTTCATGGCTCCCTTTCCCAAGTTATCGTCTCGGATGCAAGAGCGATATTTGGACAACTTTCGATCGTGGAGTACGGAACCACACGAGGCGAAACAAAAGGGTTTTCGAAGGCATTACGGGATTAAATCTGTTTGGGCTTTGAAGGAGCTCATGCAGATTGGGATCTTTTGAGAGCCGCGTCTCGGTTACAGGACGTACGGAGGAATGTGTACGGCTTTTCGTACAACGAAGTCACTCCTACGTTTGAAAGATTTTCGGGCCGTGCAGGAGGACTGAGGCGGAACAGCTAGTTCTTCCGTATCTTTGGTGGCATGGCCCTTTGTTGAGAAGCTAGTGTCTTTGTTTGGTATCTCATTTGGAGAAGCATACGGGATGCGTCTGAGATGCGATTATGTTGACATTTCGGGGCCCGAAAGATTTCTGCCGAGGCGAGGAGCGTCTTTTCGTGGGGCGCGTTTGCTACGTGCGCGGTGCTACTCTGTTCACATTCACGTCTGCAGGTGTGTGCCATCACGGTGTCTTGGACACAGTGACGGTGCGGAGTGGGGAGACATCGTGCCGTTGGTCTTGGGCGAGACGTTCTGGCATAGGTCGGATGGCGGCGGTGGCCGATACATGTGGGGAGGGAGTCCCATTATGCCTTACCATGTGGTTGAGGGAGAGGCTGAGATGATGCACGAGGTGCCCGATGTCTTGTGACAGCTTGGTCTTTCTCTCGACGTCCTCTGGTGATAGGGCGATCGGGTGAGTGGAGCTCTGGATGGCCGAGACTTTGCACGCATCACTTGCGATGGTGGGTTCCCATTGGAAGATTCTGAGACTTGTAGGACCGCTCGGGAAGGTCTGTTGGTTGTCGAGTGTCGGGCTGTCTCGGACGTCTTTCTATATTCCATCGTTGGTTACTGCGGACGATGCAGTGGAGCGGTGCATTGGCCCGATAGTTATCTTTGCTACCTTTGAGGTGGGATCTCTGCGGATGGAAGATCCTTCGACGCTATTGCGATCACCCGGTGGTGGCAATACACGTCCTTTCTGCCGGGGTTCTCTTTCACCGGAGAAGAGGCAGCGTGCAGCGTAAACGGTATACGGGCGTACGAAGAGTGTATAGGGGAGACACAGATGGCTATCTTGTGGAGACGGAGTGACCTGTTGGGTGCTGATCACTGGACGGCTCGACCTTGAGAGGGACAGAAGCAAGGGCTAACCACAGGAATCGTGCGGCGATGCCGTGGCTGATTATGAGACAAGTGCTGATCGGGAGGCCAATCAAAGCATTGTGATGATGGCTCGAAGCGAGGCGGCTCGAGACGAGCTAGAGAAAGGGCTGCGTTGACGGCCCACGGGCTTGACGGAGGCGTCGGGAAGAGTCCACGAGCCGGGTAGAAGGCCTACGGAATATTTCCTGCGAAGGTGAAGAACACTCGGAGAGGGGAAAGGGAAGGGAAGAAGGATGAAGGACCTAGTACGGGAAACTAGGTTGACCTTGCTTGTCCAGTATCCACCCATTGTCATTGCGAGACACATTAATTGATTAATGTTTTATTGTAGTTTTGCTAGCGTGTAGCGAGTCAAGAGTTGACCGTGCTTGAACTCATCAAAGAATGTTTTAAGTTATGAATTTGTAGGTTAAATGAAAAGAGTTTTCGAAACACAAGCTTGATTGATGCTTATTGTATTTTTTGTTTTTAGAACCGAACCAATGATGGTGCCCTACGTTCCCCTTTTACAATTGGACTAAGGGGCTCGGGTCACCGTAAATGTTCGACACTTTAGAGTGAATTTGAGAAAAACAAAGACAAAAGAAGTGCGACCACTGTCTTTTACGGATCATTAGCGGGAATGTATCCGGTTGGGTGTCTCTTTTAGCACTTTAATTTCTTTGAGGGGACGGTGTATGGGGAAGGAGAGTTGACTCGTGCTCTTCCTCAACGAAGTATCTGCGGAGCTTGCTTCCGTTCGCGGGGTTAACGAAAGGGTTTCCGTCCAAGTCTGCTAAGCTTCATGGCTCCTCGGAGAAGATTCTTTGTACCACGAACGGTCCTATCCGAGGTAGGCTCCCACTTTCAGGGGATTGGTGCACGTAGGAGGCTTTTCCTTTAGCACCAAGTCGCCTTCTCGATGTCTCGGATCTTGACTTTCTTGTCGAATGCTCGGGCCATTACGCTCTGGTAGGCTCGAGTGTGTTCCATGGCTTTCAATGCTGCGCTCGTCGAGTAGAGCAAGTTCGTCGTGACGGCTGCAGCAACCATTCGACTTCGTGATCCCGTTCTCGAGAATTACTTTCCGGAGGGATGGAATTTCCAATTCCACGGGCAACATCGCTTCCATTCGTAGGTAAGCGCGACAGTCTCCCCTGTGGCGGTTACGGCGATGTTCGGTATCCCCGAGAGGAGCTAAATGTAGCTTTTCGGGCCGGTCCGGCCTGCAGTGGTCATCTTTCGATTATCATGGCGAGAGTTTTGTTGGGTGCCTCTCTTGCACCATTGGTTTGTGGTACAGTAAGGAGAAGACTTGTGACGTGTGACTCACGGGTCGGTCGGTAGTTGGTCACAATCTCCTTCGAAGTGGGTCCCATTGTCGGATATGATCTCGTTGGGCACTCCGTATCGGCACATGATGTTCTCTCGGATGAACTCGGCCACCTTCTTAGAATTCGGTACCTTGTACGATCTGGCTTCTACCCATTTGGTGAAGTAGTCGGCTGCGACTAAGATGAACTCGTGACCATTGCTTCCTGGAGGAGTGATCTTGCCGATGACGTCGATTCCCGTGTGGCGAAAGGCCATGGCGTGAGTCATGCAATAGAGTTCGTGTGGAGAATGTGATTGAGGTTGGAGAACCGTTGACATTTATCGCGGCTTGGACGGCTGGATGCGATCTGTTTCCATTGATATCAATAGTATCCCATACGGAGAATGATGCGTGTCAATGCTCGGGCGTTCGTATGTGCGGACCGCGAGGTTCCGTTGTGAACTTCGTTCATTAGCTCGCTGGCTTTTCTTTGTTTACACACCGAAGGAAGTGGCCCTTGAGTGGCGCTTCTTGTACAACATACCCCCAGAATGACGAAATGGGATGCCGGGCGTTTTAATGCCATCATGTTTTTGGCTTTGATCCCTTCTTTGTATTTTCCATCTTCATTTGTGAAGGAAGCTTCTCCGCTTTGGAGAGTGCTAGTAAATCTGATTGTACCGGGGTTCGTCGATCGTTTCTTTTTCTTTTCGATCTCACGTGATAGGCGGGTGTTTCCCGTGCTGCCTATTACGAGGGGTTTCTTGCTTTCCCGTCGGGAATTTCGACAAGAGGCGAGGTTGCAGGGCGTCTGCGAAACGGTTCCTGTCTCTTGGCAAGTAGTGAAAAGAGATGTCCTTGAGGCGAGCCGATAGGCTCCTCCCGTGTACGTGTGGTACTTGAAGGCGAGAATCTACCGTCTTCCATTTGTTGGACACTTGATTGATGATCAATGCTTTGAGTCTCCATATACATCCGGCTACGAGATGTTGCGCTCGAGGCGGCTTCCAAACCTGGCCTGGAGCTTAATGATACTGCTTTGCATTGTTGGTTGCTTCAAAATTCGACTTGATGGCTATGGGAGTATGCTCGTCCTTGGGATCGACAAGGAGCATTCCAATGCCATTCCCCTTCTTGTTGGCTGCCCCATCGAAGAAGAGTTGCCGGCGGTTTGCTTATTTGTCAGTGAAAAGATTCCGTCGTCAGGAAATTGCGGATCGGGACCCTTAGGTTCATTGCTCGGGAAGTCGGCCGAGTGATGCGCCATGACTCTACCCTTTGTTGATTTTACGACCATGTACTTGATGTCGAACTCGGCCGGGAAGAATGACCACTTGGCTAGCCGCATTGAGGGATGGCTTGTCAAAGAGATATCGGACGGGAGTCCACTTTGGAGACCGGGAGCAGAATGCGGCTTGCATGTAGTGTTTCGGTTTCCCGACTACCCATACGAGGCGGTACAAGTTTTCTACGATCTTGAGTAGGCGAGTTCACTTCCTTGAAGCTTAGGCTTACGAAGTAGATTGCATGCTCAACCTTGGAATCTTTTGTTCTTGTGCCGGCATTGCTCCGATTGGACGATGTGCATTCTTGTCGAGATACGGGAGTAGTGGCTTGTCTTCATGTGGCGGGCACGGGGTGGGGGATTCACCCAGTAGGTCTTGATCTTCTCAAAGGTTTGGCACTCGGAGTCCCATTTGATGTCGGCATTCTTTTTCATCGGTTTGAACATGGGCTCGCGAGAGAAGATGTCAAGCTTGGTTGATGAAGCGGCCCGATGTCTTGAAGTCTTCCCATGAAGCTCTTACGCCTGTCGGGGTTTGAGGCGGCTTCATGTCGATGATGGCCTTGATTTTCTTGGGATCGGCTTCGATACCTCTTTACGTAACCATGTACCCCGGTACCTTGCCGCGCTTGACGCCGAAGGTGCACTTCGCGGGTTTAGCCTCATGGAGTGCTTTACGAGTACTGTTGAAGAACTTTCTCGGATACGTCATGTCTTGCATGTCGATCCCTGAGTGGATGATCGTATCGTCGACATATACTTCGATTTCCTTGTGAATCATGTCATGGAAGAGAGCATTTGCGGCCGTAGTAAGTAGCCCAGCGTTCTTGACCAAAACGGCATGACCGTGTAACAGTATGTCCCCGTGGAGTGGTGAAGGCGATCTTGGCTTGATCCTCCTCGGACATCTTGATCTGGTTGTATCCGGCGAACCCGTCCACGAAGGACTTTACTTCGAAATTTGCCGTGGTGTCGACCGGCATGTCGATGTTAGGCGGTGGGAAATCATCTTTAGGGCTGGCCTTGTTGAGATCCCGGAAATCCACGCTGGCATCGACCTTTCCGTTGGCCTTGGTGACCGTCACGATGTTGGAGAGCCAAGTCGGGTACTCAATCACTCTGATGAAACCAACTCGGAGCATTTTTCTCAATTTCTTCTTTTACTTGCAAGGACCACTCGGCTTGATCTTGCGCGGCTTACATTTGTGAGGCTTGGATTCGGGATCGGGGAATTACGTGCTCCACGATTGAGGATCGAGTCTGGCATGTCTGATATGACCGGGCGAACACGTCAACATACTCCGGAGGAGGCTTATCGGGGCTTCTTTTACGCGTCGGCGAAAAGCGCCACTTGTGTCTCTTTAGGCTCTTTGCAGCGACCCCAGGTTCACTTTGGTCATAACCTCTTGGCGGCTTGGGCCGGTTGTCCTGCTTGGTCAACTACACGCTCGAGAACTTCCTTAATGTATTGTTCGTTTAATGTATCTGCTTCTTTATCAATTGAATTATTAACGTCTTTTAAGTTGTTTGTTAACTTATCGAGTTGTTAAAAGTGGCAATGAGAGGATACTCAGAAAGGTCGAGACTTTTCATTGAACAAGAACGGGAATACATGATTGGCTACATTATTATAGTCCTCAGGCGTAAGGCCGTTGGATGACTCGGAAGGGCCGGACTACGACAGGAGGCGGCTCGAGAGGGTTTGAGACCGGGTTTAGGGAGATGTGGAGTGCGGGCCCGGCTTGTCTTCCAATTACACTTTGGCTTGCCCTTGGTCGGTGAAAGTTACCCAATTCTTCGGTGGCATTCTTTGGATGCTTGATGAGGGTGCGGGGATCGAGAGGCTTAGCCTGTTTGTCCCAATCATGGCAATCATGCTTTGTTGTCGGAGCCCCGATCGATCAAGTTTGGCAACTCCACGACTTCTTCAAAAGACTACGTAGAGATGGTCAGCTGAGAGCGTCTTCTATGAATTACGGTTCCTTACGCTTTGGAGTTCTTGTCTCGAATGTGGCCTCGGTGGCTGATCCGAACAATCTGTTTCCCATGGAGAGTACCTTGAGTTGCTCCTCCAAGTGCGGGATTCCCTTGAATGTGTACTCGTCTTTGGACGGTGGTGGCGGTTGGTCCGAGGTAGAGGCTGTGATGTCGAACGCTCCCCTTATCGGATTAGCTTTGAGTCCTCTGAAACGCTTGAGGTCCGTGCTAGGCTGTTCCATTCTTCTGTAGTCTTGGTGCGGACTATCCTGCTTCTTTCTCATCTTCATCGATTCAGCTGTCGGTCCCCTCGGTTCTGCGCCGGTTCCTGTTCGGTCCCCTCGGTTACATGTCGGTTCCTCGTCGGTTCGGTCCCCTCGATTCTGCTGTCGGTTCCACTTGTCGGTCCCCTCGGTTCTGCATCGGTTCCACTTGGTGAAGTAATGAGCGAGGTCGAAGGCATGGAGTCGGAGGTGGGTGTGCCGTCGGAGAGTTCCCCTTTTGCGGGCTGCTTGCCTTGGTGCGGGCGAGCCTTTTTGTTCTCCCTTATGTCGGCGGTGTTGGCACGTAGCGAAGCCACTGGACCGTGGTGTGGTCCTTGACTTCAATGACTTGGTGTTGGCCTTGCGGCCTTTTGCCGAGCCCGAGTCACAGGATGAAGTTCATGAGTTTCATCATCCTCGTGGCGGGAGGAATGCGATCGTGAGATAGTGGAAGGTCCACGTTGCATATTTGGATCTTGGAGGTCTCCAGTGAATCCGAGTTAATGGCATGTCGTCATTATGCTTGATTTCTAATACTTTGGAATGTCGTTGGTGCTTTGGTCCCTCGGTGGTGGCCATGTCGCCGTAGGCGTGGTTAGCTCGTTGCCTTGCATGAACTTGAGGCATTGATGAAGGGTGGATGCCACGCCATTGATTTGATGCGGCCCGGGGACGCCCCGGGATGGGCTGTGAAAGTGATTGGAATGTCGACACTTGGAATTCGGTGGGGATCATCCGCTTGCTTAGAACCGAGATATTAAGAGTAGCAACCCCAGAAGCATGTACGGGAAGTAGAGTCGTAGGCCTTGACGGTGTGGGTGAAGGCTTTAGATGCGTGGGCTTGATGTCAAGCGGAGTCCATCATCTTGGCGGGCAAGACATTCATTCCGGAACCTCCGTCTACCCAACACGCGGGGAAGGCGACGCTCGTCCGAGTTTGGGCTGTGATGTAGAGCGGCTCATTGTGATCGGCCCCAAATTTTGGAAGGTCCAAATCTGTGAAGGTGATAATGTTGCCATAGTGGATGTTGCCGATCATCGAATGACTTCCTGCAGGGTTGCGTCCACGGGGACCATGGTACGGGCCGGGCTTTCCTCTAGCTTGAGCTTGTGAGGATATGAAGAGGTGGCCGAGAGACCCGAAAGGGAAATGTTCGCTGAGTACACTTGGCGAGTGAGGATCGGGTCCTCTTTCAAGGAATTTGCGTCTTCGAGTGGCCGGATTGCAATTACGCTCCGTCGGCTTTGGTGGCCTTAGGTGGTAATGCATGGATTTGACCGATCGGGTTAGAACGGCATCGGGTTTGGTCCCTTACGAGCAGGCCGCTCTGAGTTGAGCCATAGTTAGAGGAGGATTCCTCGTAGCATAGGAGCCGTATGTCTTCCCTCAACTCATTGATTGTGGATGAATTCACGGGAGCTTCGGCGGCTTAGCGGATTACGTCCCGGGATGCGGCTTAGGTGCCTCTGCGGGAGGTAGTTTACGGGCTAGCATTGGTTGGCTGTCGGTGCGCAGCAGTGGTTACTGGCCCGAAGCTGTGCGTTGCTAACCCTCCGGGGAGGTTGGAAGTTCTCGGCTCAAGCGAGCGGTCTCCTTGATCTCTTCACGGTATATCGCGTTCCTTTCCTTCTTCTTGAGCATACTCGGGGCATTACGCAGGTTGGAGTGCAGCGATACTCGTGGTTTGCTAGTTTTCCTCCGCTCTGGGCCCCGGATCAACCTTCTTGCGGCGGAGCTGCGTCGAGAGTTAGTGCTGCGTTTCTTCCCATGTGAGAATAGCCGGTGCTTCTTTGAAGCTGCGTGCGGCGATCTAGGTAAACCTCCGTCGGGGAGAGTTTTCTCCTTTGCTTTATGCGAGTGGCGGGTATGTCGGAAGGTGAGTACACGGCTTCCCGAACATCTGCCCATGTATGGCGGTTCTTTGTCCCATTGATCGTTTTACGTAAACGAATGCGCGTAGGCTGTGGAATCTCCACGAGTAGTTGCTCGAGGCAATTTCCATCTTCCTCTTGTTTTTAAATAGACCTTCCTCCCTGAGTTGGCCTTTCAATTTGAGTGCGGAAATGATCCGTTCCCATCCTCCCGGGACCCTTGGGAGTCGGTTTTGTTGACTTCATGCCCGGCTTGGAAGAGAATGGTTTCATCATCTTCGTCGTCGCTTTCATGAGAGAACTTGCTTTCCCAGGAAGGTAAGCGGCGGGATTCGTTATGCTTTGTGTCGTTCCATCTCCTAGGTCATCGGGACCGTTGACCACCCTTTACTGCGAGAGGGGTTGGATGAGAACGAGACGGTAGTCAGGAAGTTGCCGTGAGCAAAACCCTTGAGGTCGAGCTGGTCTAGAGTGGCCTCTAGCTTTACGTAATGCAGAAGGCTGCTGTGACACTTTAAGGGCTCGGTCCACTGTCGGTCTTTCGAGCTTGGTCTTCGTCCCAAAGACGACTTTCTTGAGCGGCTAGTTCCATGAGGGCTTTCCTTGCGAGAGCTAAGCGATCTCCGTAGGTGCGCATCATCGACTAGTGTCCGAGAACCGTGATTACATTCAAATCGCCGAATGGCGGAACACTTGGATTACGTTGACGAAGGAAGTCGGGCCCAGGACATTCCATGCGGCCTTCCCTTGATCTCGATTACCAAGAAATTTGCCCATATACGCTTGATTGACCCCACGGGAGTGTTGAATGCAATGTTGATAGTCTCGTGATCTCGCTCGATCGCCGAGTCTATCGAGCTAGCGGTCGGCGCGGGATGTGCGAATCGGGGCGTGACGGTGGGAGGGGAATCGAGCTGGAGCATGTTGATCTTTGAGGTGGTCATTTCCTATGTCGGAAGGCGGCTACGCCTTGCGGGAAGACTTTCACGAGATGTTTTCGGGGTGGGCTGCCGGAAGCGTTCCCGAGGTTGATCGACTCGTAGCGGGGTGAGGAGCTTGGTCTCCTTGGCTGTTGCCCTTGGCCTTGGCGGCACTTGAGGTATAAGCTTGGCGACGGCACGGGCGGTTGCAGCTGGGGCTGGTACTCGGAAGTAGTGATGAGCTGCGAGCTCGCTTGGCCGGGAGCCTCGTTTACCGTGAGCGAGCGATCGTCGAGGTGACTTTGGTATTGCGGGAATCGACGATAAGGATCGGATCCTTGGTAACATCGGGATATACGGAATAGATGATGTTGACGAAGTCGTCGTCGGCCACTCTGTCGAGAGGATTCTTTGTCGTGTGAACCGGTTGCTTCCAATTGTCGGATAGCCGCATGCTTTGGATGTTGAGCTTGACAATCTCCATGGTATTGGAGCCTTGGTCGTAGGTGACACGATCGGAAGGAGTTCCGTCCTCAAAGCGAGCATGTGAATGCGAGAGGTCGCAGCGGAGTGCACCGCGTCCTCGACTCCGGAGAGTCTGATTCATCGTCATCGACGGCTCGATCCAAACGTAGGGGCGTATTGCGTCAGGTTGCGTTCTTTGGAGCGGCTAGGAAAACATCATGCTCTTCGTTGGAGAAGAGGGTGCGGCGGGTAGTTCCTCGTGGAGGACATCCCATACGACTTCCATGCATTCATCACGAGAATGGCGGTGCTTGTTGACCTTTATCACAAAGATCTCTTCGCTGGCGGGGGCAGAGAGTTGGTTTGAAGAATCTTTGACGAATCTCCGATTGGAGGCGGGGGTTTATGTGCCCGCATCATGGCGATATTCGGCGTTTCCTTCCAATCTGCCTCCAAATGTTGGAAAGCGTGACGGTTGAACTTGATGTATCGGGCGCCCGAGGAGTGCACTTTGCTCAAGTACGTTTACATAGTTAGCATCTCCGGACTACGAGGGATTACGGTGAGATTTGCCCGATAGTCCCTTGGTTGATTCGAAGGAGGTAACCCGGTGCACAGTGCGGACACGCTTGGCTCTTGTCTCGGCTTCGTTTCCTATGAGGAAACTATCCTCGGATGACTTCGAGATCTCCTGCCGGTTAATGAACTTAACACGCGATGGAGAGTGGAAGCTATGGCTTTCATGTGGTGTAGCCAGGCGTCCCAAAGAAAGTGTGAACTCGGATGGAATGTCCATCACATGGAATTTTCTTTGGCACCATTTGGGTTTCGAACCGAGTTCGAGTCGCGCGTCCCGAGGATGGGGCGAGATGGTGTCGTAGGCCTTGATAGTTCGAGTAGACGGGATCAAATGGCTTTCGTTGATGCGGAGGGCTCGCATCATGCTGAGAGGGAGAACATTAACGGCTGACCCGTTGTCTACCAATACTCCGGGGAGTGTTATGGCGTTGAGCTTGAGAGTGATGTCTGAGCTTCGTTGTGCCCAGGCGTCTCTCGGTAAGTCTTCCTCACGAGAATGTGATCATGCTTTGCCGTACGATCGGGAATCGTAGATCTGGTCTCTATCCAGGAGAAGGAGAGTCATCGAGCCATCCGTTTCCTGTCTTCCTCATGCGAGGTAAAGGCTTTGTTGGAGCCTCAAGATGATGTTGAGGCTGTTTGTGGCGGTTGCCGCCCTTGGTTAGCACGTTGATCGAGTGCGAGTGCCAAGTTGACTTTGATCTTCCTTTACCGGTCCGAGCTCGGAAAGCTGGACAAATTGAATCTTAGGCGATCCCGCGGAGGTTAGGCCTGTGGCGGTAAGATTACCAAGATCTGAGTATTCCAGGTGTCACAGGGTCTGAATTCAGTTTCAGCGGGACTTTTCGGCTTTCCCCGCTGTTTGCTCTAAAGTTGCATGGCTGGAGGCAAGGAGGGTAGGTGGAGTACGATGCGTAGTAGTCGAACCTCCCGGAAGGTTCTCAGAGTGTACCTACCTTTGGTGTCCCGGCTTCGTATCTTTCTCTCGATTCTTTGTTGAGAGGATTTCTTCTTTTGTTTTCTCGGAGGATTGCTCGGACCGTTTCTCGGGACTCGTACTCCGAGGCGAGGCGGAGCGATCGCAAACATCGTAGGCGATGTGGACATTTGAGGAGGATCCCGGCTGAAAGAGGCGGGCGGGTTACGTGGCAATCTTCTTGGGCACCCGCTCAATGGAATTCACTTATTTGTTATTGTTCGGAAAAGGGTTTCCGGCGTATTGGGCCACGAGGCGCTCAACTTGCCTTCTTCTATCAAGTTACGGATTTCGTATCGTAACCCCAAACGGTTGTCGGTGGTATGGCCGTGATGCGATGGAAGGCGCGATATTTGCTCTTGTCCGCATTGGCTACGGGATTCTTGGGTTTGTAATTGGCAACGGGTTTAAGGAGACCCTCCTTGATTAACCCTTCCGGCATCTTGCTCGGTGGCATGTCCAACTTGTCGAAGTGTACGGCGAGTACACTTACGAGTAGAATTGTTGCTTTGTGGGGCAGGTTTTACATTACCCAGTATTGTCCACGATGGATGTAGTTGACGGACGTATCTTTCCACTTTGCCGGGGGCCGGTGCGGGATTGAATGCAAGCTGCTGAGCGGTATACGTATGGGCGTGCGGTAGCCAACTTTTCCTTGAGATCCTTCTCGAGCTGTGAGCCGGCGTTGACCATGGCCGGAGATGCAGGAAGAAATGATGAGCCCGATGAGAGTTACGATGGACGGTGCTTAGCGGGACTTGAAGATCCGCATCTGTTCATCTTTGGAGAGTGGCTCCATGATCTCGGAGAGTTTCCGGCTCCACCTCTTGTAGGAATTCCCCAACACTTTCATCCGCTTTACGCTCGGTGGTGATTAAGTCCTCGCGACTTGTTTCCCGCTCTAAGTTGGATCTGTGCCGTTCCGGGAAGATGTTACTAATCGATCCCAGTGTGGCGATCCGCGAGCTTGACCCTCGAAACCATCGTAACCGAACTTTTGAGCGTATCTTTGGAAGTGGTCGGCCATTTCTTTGGAGGGTTGCTCCTTTTGCTCTCATGCCGAGAAACGTAGGTATCGACGTGCGTTTGAGACATTCGGTTCCGTCGAATCGGTCCATCTCCGGCATTACGAACTTGGCGGAGGAGAGGCGTGACCATTCCCGGATACGTGGATTTGAGCGTTTCTGCTTTGAGCTGCTCATGGTGGCTTTCGGAGTCTTTCATACTGCTCGACCATCCGAGGCTAAGGTTGGGTCCGGTGGTGGACTTTGAGGCTCGGCGCCGGGTGCTTTACCACGTGAGCGGTAGTGATTGGAGGTGGAAGGCTTGATATATGAGAATATACGGGGGCCTTTTACGAGCTGTATCGGGGTTTGTCCCGGTGTTTAGAGATTCGATGTATAGGCAACGGGACGAACCCGGGAGGGTATTGAGGAATATTGGCATCTGAGATGGTCAATGGTGCGGCTGGTGGTATTGAGTGATAGGAGTAGCCTTGGGCGGCCAAAAATGACGGGGTTGCCACGAGAGGTGGCAACATGGAGCCTAGGTCGATTTGTTTCCTTGATTGGAAGGCATCCGTATGTTGGCGGGGAGGAACACAGTTGAAGGTTTGGTGAGCTGGTTTCGGGAATCGTCATCCTCGACCGGGACAAAAGTACCGTCGGCGGGGATAGGCTGCTATACCACGCTCATTCGGAAAGGCTGTACCACGAAATTCTGGCTGATCTTCTTTACGCACTCTTGTGAACCTCACAAGCCCGGATGGCTTCTTCCAAAGTCATATACATTACCGGTGGCGGGGTCCTTCCCGTCATGATTTCTCGTTGAGCTAGACATGTCGGAAATTACGCTGAGGGCGAGGGAACCGAAGAAGCTGTGCAGCGCTTCCGTTACGCGATTACGGCAAGGCGGCCCGGCCGGAAATCTGAACCACTTTACGCTCATTTGCGGGGAACGAAAGGAAGGGTTTAGGCTTCGGAAAAGGGTATTTGGCTCAAGGTTTCGGGCTTGTGCAATGTGCGATTACCGATTAATGTTTACTTAAAGCGCATTTTCTCAGAGTCCTAATCGGTTGGAAAAGAGCGGGTCTTCTTTTTCACAACTAATCCTAGAGCTCTAATCAGTGGATCTCGTCACTACGCTTATAAGCCCCTCGTTTCCATTGTAGATCATCTTTCTCGGGACGGACTATCCCGGCGAGGTACGATAAGGCAAGCGAGTTCCACCGACAAAGGAAAAAGTAAACTTAAGGCTAGCTGATCACGCAAACTTTCAACGTATGTGACGTACGGGCCACGATCGAAGTCAACGTCCTTAAGTTAAGGCGGGGATCGTGCCAAAATTTGGGCATGACCTCTCTGACTCGCTTGTGCGAGACCTTAGCTTTGGCGTTGGCCAAGTTGTGGGCGGCACGATACATACGGCGAGGTTTGGTGACACGGCGTCACATTGAACCTTCGGGTATATTTTTCGGCAGAGCTCCGCGTCAAAGTCAAGGCTGAAAAGATCAAGACTTCGGGTCGGGAACGACCTTCGGTCTCAAACTCTCGAGCTTGACTCAGGGCGGGGCCCGACGTAAAAAACATACACATAGGCTTTATGACACGAGCTAAGCCAAAAACCAACCGGGGTCTTGGACAAATTGTGACACAAAGAGTGCATGGCTTACACGGGCTAGGATGGGATGTTTGGGACGACCCCGTGCGCCCCGAAAGGTGTCTGGCGGACCAATCGGGGTGCAAGCGATAAGGCCATCCCGGGTTAGGGGTTGTAGTGTGCGGTGTACCGAGGCGGCAAGTGCACGTGAAGTGCGGTGTTCGAGGCGGCAAGTGCGCGTAGTGTGCGGTCACTAAAATTCTTTTACGAGTAAAACAGAGATTTTTCTTGAGAATGTGTCTTAAAGAATTCATGATGCACGGTTCAAAGAACGGCGATGAGAATCAAGCATGAATGGGGATGCACAAACATGGTATGATTTTGAAAAGTTGACAATGTAATGCCTTTTAGAAAAAAACCGTTCGAGGTTTAAAGGAACACACACACGAAAACGAGGAAGGGTAAACGAAAGTTTGACCCACGGAAGGCTTTTAGAAAACAATGGTAGTTTTGAAAAAAGTATCTTTTCCCAGTAGTCGCCAAGCGAAATTACCCGGGATTTCGCGCGGGCGCGAAGCGGTTGTCTTTCGCGGAGGGTTGGTGTACGAGACCTCGCTTCATGGGAAGGAACAAAATGAGGAGTCGCCACGCGGTTTTTGTATTTTGAGCCCAACGTTGAGAAACGGCTATTGAAAATGGTGTCGTTTTTATTGGTAGCAAAAACTTAGGAAAAAGCTTTGAAAACGGGGATCATTTTTATTGGCAGCAAAAACGAGTAAAAAGCTTTGAGTACCAGAGATTGTTAGGTTCGGAGGTCACGTTACGTTTCGGGTAGAGTATTACGAGATCGCCCGAAATGCCTCGCATGACGAGTCTTTCTACCTTTCTCGAAAACGTGTGTGTGTGTGTGTATGTTTTTGAAATGGGGGCTTGAATGACAAGCTTAATCTTGGTTTGAATGTCAAACGTTGATTAGGTGACTTTGTTTGAAAAGACGAGCGTTTGAATGACAAACATCGGTTTTGAGTTTGAAAAGAGCGTTTGCGTGGCAAACGTCGATTTTGAGTTTGAAAGAGCGTTTGCGTGGCAAAACGTCGACGAGCGTTTGCGTGGCAAACGTCGATTTTGATTTTGAAAAGGAGTTCGAAGGTCGAACTCCGGTTTTTTAAGCCGGGCGCGTCATTGTTAATGATTTTTACGGGAAAAATGCGTATTAAATGATTTTAAGTGTCAAATGGAGGCTTTGAGTTTGAAGATGAGCGTTCGGAGGCCGAACGTCATTTCGCGTGTTTTGAAAGAGAGTTCGAAGGACGAACTCCGGTTTTGAACCGGGCATTACATTGTTAACGATTTTTACGGGAAAAATGCGTATTAAATGATATGCGATCAACGAATCGGGTTGCGACTCGGACTTTGAAAAGTAAATACTATCACGATCCAAACGGGTCGGACTTGTAAATGACAGTATTTAAAGCAGTGTCAACGGAATCAAACGATCCAGAATCGTAAATGACGATCAACGAGGCCAATCGACTCGGAATTGTAAATGACGATCGACGAGTCAAACGACTCAGAATTGTAAATGACAGAAGTGAAATGACGATCAACGGATCGATCGATCCGGAATTGTAAATGACGATCGACGAGTCAAACGACTCGGAATTGTAAATGACAGAAAGTAAAGGGAACGGGGTCGGAACGCCGTTTTAACCCGTGATTACTTCTCTTACGGAAAGAGAAGAGGATCGAGGGGCTAAAACGTATCGGACCCCGTTAGACGGAAGCGTCTACATTTTGATAACGTTGTTCGAAATGGTTGTAGCGACTGGCGCGTAAACCGAGACGAAACGAGAGATTTAGAGAGAGGGAGTTATACCTATGGCTAGGGTCGACTCCTTTGGCTCGAAAGGTGTGTACGGGACACGGAAAGTAGTTCAAAAGGTTGTTTCGAAGTGGTAAGGGGCGTATTTGATCAAAATATGAAGGTTTCACGCGAATCGAGACAAAACGGGAGCTCGGAAGGGGTGAAAATCAGTTGGGCCGTGGAGGAGAGTGATTTTTGGGGTAAAAAAGTTCCTCCTTTTGGCTTTGACAGCCATTTCTATTTATAGGTGAAAAATACAGTAGGAGTCCGGACGGACTTTGCCTGAATCCAGGGGGTTTTGTGGTATTTTGAGAATTTGAAGGACTTGCTGGCAATTTCAGAAAATGTGCACGGGGAGTCAGTAGGACTTGGCTTGCAAATCAGGGGTATTTTGGTCTTTTGGCCTTGATTTGTGATTGAAGAGTGACTAGAGGGAGGTGGCATGGCTGCCACGTGCCCTATGAGTCACCAGCCATGTGGGAGTTCGTTCCCCGGTCCCGGTTTTGTCCGTTTTTTAAAATAACAGTCCGGAAAATGTCCGAAATGCCCCCGAAAAGTGCCGAAAAGTGCGTTTTTCCGGGAAAGACGTACTTTTACGTGTGATGACACGTGTTAAGTACGGTTCGACGTCGGGATGCACGGGGCAGTCCCAGGACATCTCGTTGGCACGGCAACGGGGAGTTTAACGAGTTCCGGTTAACCTGGAGCGGGCCAGTTAACGGATTTTGATTAATTTTCTGACGGATTTGAACGATCCGGATTTGGGTACTTACAACTACTAATAAAATATTAAAATAAAATAAATATTTTTGGGATGTTCTATCACAGATGAGTCATTGGCCATACAAGTCTCAGATTCTCACCAACACACATAATCAACAAGTTCCACCACAGTAATGGGATTACAATCACATTGAAGCATAAAACTCAAAATTTTCCACCGCGGCTTGAATGATGAATGAATTATGGGAGGTCACTGCCAACAACCTAAGATTGTTTATAGATTCACTAAGTGATGTTCTAAATCAATATGTCATAGACAGTACAACCCAAAAAGGACACTCATATGCATATTTACACGATTGTCAACCCGGTTATCGATATTGAAAGAATAATATGGCTCAAAGTTAAGTGCGAAAGATCGCAGGGCTAGGTTCATGGTTACAAATGAAGGTAAGGATATACGAAGATAAGAAAGTGAAACTAGAAAGTCTTCTTGTAACAATACATCCTCACTTTGATGATAATTTCTCCACTCACCCTTATTACTTCCCAATGTGCCAACCCACAAACTAAAACTTTTTCATACATTGACATGGGGTTGAGCACATTCCATTACTTTCTTTGGTCACCTTGAAACATAATTTCCACTTTGATATTAGAGAGGGCAAGGCTTCATTTTTTTCTTTTTTTTTACTTTGCACAAATGTATCACAAAGAATGTGCATTTACTATTTTTATCAAGCCCCTCTTTTTATTACATAACATGACCCACTTCTTTATTTTCGTGACCAATTTCCACTCAATCCTTTGATTTTCATGACATCCCCCAAAATATCCCCATTCTTTTCCTAGTTTCACTTTCTTGAAAAGGTGGAAAAAATTGTGTATAGGTTAAAAGGGTAGGACAATAAAGGTACAAATGAAGGCGAATGGTGGTCTAAGATAACCTCCCACTTTGTGAGAGATTCCATTCTTTTTCAAGCTCAAAAGGGTTCTAGCAGAAAATTTTATATAAGTGACGAGAAAGTTTAAAGCTCACAAAAAGGGATTCAAAGAATAGCCATATATATCAAGTAACCTATTGACGTGTTATTGACAATCATGCAAACATGTTCAAGGGACCCCGAGAATACACAAAGTGATCCCATAAAAGGCACCTAAGTTGATGACAATGACCAAGAATATGATACGAAAGTGAGAGGTGGTGCAATCATAATTTAAATGTTTCAATGCAATCCCAATCACCACACTAATAGTAGCACATAAAAAAAAAAAAAAAAAAAAAAAGACTTTGGCCAACATCCCAACTATGAAAAGAACAAAAATTTTTAAATTTTTCTATTTTTTTTAGAGGGTGACACTATATACACTCCCCTATAAACCCACAAACTCGGAGAGTTGCCCACCCCCAAACTCAAAACATGCTATGTCCTCAGAGCACAGAGAACAAAAGTGTGCCTTGGGCTTGACGGATGGCAAGACACTACTAAACAGTAATTAACATAAAAAATAAAACATACCTCATTGGGTTGCCTCCCAAGCAGCGCATTTGGTTAAAGTCGTTAGCCCGACTATAGTCCTAATCTTACTTGGCCTTAGCTTTGCGGCCTTTGGACCATCTCTTCTCCTCACGGGCACAAACGCCCTTCTCTTTTCAAATCAGCTCTCCATTGTCAACAAGTAGGGGTGAAGCCACATTTATTTTTGAAACTTTACGCTTGTGCTTACCCCTCTTTTTTTTCTTTTTATTGGGGTTTCCACCCCCAAACTCAATCTTTTCCGCAACCTGCAAAACACCATCCTCACAACCAAGATCAAGAGAGTTATCATGCACAAAAATATTTAAAAATATAGAATCAGATAAATCACTATAACTCTCCTCACTAACTCTCGATTTTGAAGGCCCTTGTGGTAGATGTGATGGATTCGACTCTTTATGGGAGTCGTGTGGGGCGTGATATGACCCGTTACTCCTAGAGTATTGATCGGCCTTAATGTTACTAGCCACGAGACAAACGTCCGCATTATCCCCACTTTTCTCACATCCATTCGCATCATCTTTAAAAATTGGAAAATCAGTTATGGCTCCTACAAAACCATCTTTGGGGGAAGGTTTCTCATCATTTTTAAGCATACAAAACTTACATTCCTCCCCCATGCCTCTCAAAGACACCACCCCTTGACACACATCAATGGTGGCCTTAGTGTCAAACATAAATGGCCTCCCAAGCAGAATGGGAGTTTTCAGTTGTTCCTCACTTGATCCCTCCATACACATCACATAAAAGTCAATGGGGATAATGATTTTATCAATTTTAACCAACACCCCTTCAATAACCCCTAAAGGTCTTTTGATTGAGAGATTCGCCAATTGCAAGTCTCTTGTGGGTGGTTTCAACTCACAAACCTCCAAACTTCTAAAAACATGAAAGGGCATCACATTGACACTTGCCCGATCCAACAACCCTTTAAAATTTTGACCCCCTAAAGAAATTGGAATAGTGAAACATCTGGGTCTTTTTGAACATGTTTAACCTTTTCATCCTCATTAACATCATCATTATTATCAAAACAATCAATATTATCAAGAGAAGACAAAAATACCTCCTCAATTTCCTCACTTTCATCCCACACTGTTGTGATCGACTTTGCTTGCTCAGGTGGTTGTCTTTCTTTCATTAATTCTTGGGCAACCTTCACAAGCTGCTCTACTTGTGTGCCCATCTTTTCAATCGCAGCTTCTGAATTTCTATTACTTTGCTGCACCTCCATCCTTAAGCTTCTTTGGTTTGCCGGCTCCCAAGGCTTTTTATCATGTTGTCCAGGTGGTGGCACATGAAGAGGTTTCACTTGCTGATTATGATGGCCTCCCCATGGATTGTAGTTACCATATGGGTTGCCTTGGGGTGGTGGCCTTGGTACATATCCATGGAAAGCGTGTGCCTGTTTAGGATGATAAGAGAAATTTGCTGCACTTGGACACATATTAGTCACATGAGATGATAAACCACAATTTGTACAATCAGTAATAACATTGGCACCAGTAGAAGTGCCACAAGCAGTCAATTTATCCAATTTATTATTTAAAAGTGCAATCTGCTTTGAAATATTATCACTAGCATTCAATTCAAGTACCCCCCTTCTTTTACCCCTCGAACTCTTTTGTTGAGAATTAACACTCAACATCTCAAATAAAGCTTTAGTTTCTTCCGGGGTCTTGGCTCCTATCGAGCCTCCAGCAGCATTGTCAATCATTGATTGACCATTGTCATTCAAGCCATCATAAAAGGCTTGGTTTAGTGAGGGTAGTGTGAAATTGTGTTGGGGACATTGTATTAGCATTGTATTAAATCTTTCCCATGCCTCATGAAAAGGCTCCCCCACATCTTGGGAAAATGTCATCAATTTCTGTCTAAAACCAGCCAACAAATGATGTGGGTAATATCTTTTAAGGAACACATCTTGTAATTCTCCCCAAGTACTAATGTTGCTCGGTGCAAGCATCATCAACCATGTTTTAGCCACTCCCTTAAGAGTGTAAGGAAAACACTTCAGTCTAATTTGCTCCTCAGTCACTCCCTGTCTTAACAAAAATTGAGCAACCACAATAATATACTCTTTAAGGAACGTGAGTGCATCCTCACCAGGCAATCCGTGAAAGCTTGGCAACATGGCAAAGTATTGTCCTTTGACCTCTAGATTTTTGGCTGCATCGGACAACACTATGCAAGAGGTAGATGTGTCTACCCTAGGTCTCAGGAAATCATTCATAGTACATGTCCGGTGGTAGTGCTTTGCTATCTCGGCTTTCTCTTCCTCTACCTCGGTGGTGGAGGGTTCTGATTCGGTGTCCGAATCTGAGAAAAGGGGATTAAAGAGGGGATCGCCCTCAAATACTTCCTCAAGAAGCTTAGTGTCTTTAGCTTTATTAAGTCTGTTTATGTTGTCGTTCAATGGCACCAATGTAGGCTTCAAAGAACGACGACCTTGCATTCACTACCTAACCTACTTGTTTACTTGCAACAAGTCCCCGGCAACGGCGCCAAAAACTTGATGGAGGAAAACTCCCTCTTGTAATAAAAACCGAGCAAGTGTACTCACTACCGGTGTAGCAGTATGCAATTGCAGGGGTCGAATCCACAGAGACTCATTGGTAAACAAATAAAGTGAAAGCAGTGAATTTTGTAACCAAATTTTATAGATTTGATTTAAAAACTAAGAGCAGAAATTAAATAACAAAAACTAACTAAACGAGAAAACAGATTATGAACAGAGATTCGTAGATTGGATTTCACTTCACCATCATTCTATGCAAAATTTTACTTATAAAACATTAACTCAACTTCTAGGGTTCATTCACTTTTGCTAGGATCGACACGGTTAGGTGGCCGGATTACAATCCTAAATACTCTTTTAATATTGTAGTGTCTATTACGGTTCCACAATATGCCAAGAATACATTAAGAACACAGGAATATGAAAACCTAACTTTAATCAATTTCTATTACGGCCTCAATTAAAGTTATTCAATCAATAATGGTCTATGTATAAATCGCCCAAATTAATGGCTCAATAAATACCCAATTATTCAAAGATGAGTTCGTATCTTAACATACATCTCAAATCTAAGAATAAGAAATTAAAATCTATTAATGAACTAGAAGGAATTAAATTGAAAGAATTAAAATACTATTGCATAGAAATCCAGTGAAGATCAAAACAATCTACAAATCTAATAAATTAGCTACTCATAATTTATAAAAATAAAACTTGGAATGATTGAATTGTTCTTCCCTTCAATTGAATTGTTAAAGAAAAATAATCAAACTCTAATCTATTTTATGATATATGATATGTGTTGTCTAATTAACGTGGCTGTGAATATATAATAAATAGGGTAAAATATGCAGACCCAAGCTGAGAAAAGTCGAGAATGCCCCTGTTTAATACGTAAAAACTGATGCTGGAATCGGGCACAGCGCGGCCGCTTTGCTTTTGAGCGCGCCCGCTCTTCTTGAAAGAGATTTTGGCTTGATTTACATTGCTCGAGCGCGGTCGCCCTGGGACATAGCGCGGTCGCCCTGAAATAGGGTCGATCGGCCTTTTTGTTGAAGGTTCTGTCAGCCAAATGGAGATATGTTCGATCGGCCCTTTTGTTGACTTCACTTGAGCGTGGGCTTCTCCTTAGCTTGGCCCAACCTTGGCCCTAATTCCCTAGGAAAAATCATGCAGTGGCCGGCCAAACTCCTTCATACCTCGGCCAGCTCATGTATTATTTTAGTGCAAAGTATATTCGTTTCGTTCCCACAATTGCCAAGTCCACTTTGACCACTATAATGACTTCTTTTGCGCTTCGCTCTTTGAGATTTTATTTTTCATTTTAACCTACGAATTTTTATAAATTAAATTCGTCCAAAAATTCCATATTTCCAGTTTAGTCCCTGAATTTTCCCATATTTCCCATTTAGTCCTTGAAGCTCGTTTATTTCACTATTTTCCTTCTCTGCTCCGCTCCACTTTATTCCTTTTGCACTTTTTAGCCATAAAATACACCTTTAATCAGCTCTATACCCTGTACTCATAAAATACTCACAAACCACATCAAATATACATAAAACTCAGGAATCAAACGCAAAGACAGCCTAAAAGTACATCATTTGGATGGATAAATACACATCCATCAGTAACCGAGATCAAGAAAGGACGCATGGAATGTCCCAGCCCGACTTCCTTCGTCAACATAATCCAAGTGTTTCCGCCGTTCGGAAATTTGGATGTGATCACAGTTCTAGACACTAGTCAGACGGCGCGCACCTACGGAGACTGTTTAGCTCTCGCAAGGAAAGCCCTCATGGAACTAGCCGCTCAAGAGAACCGTCTCTGGGACAAAAACCAAGCTCAAAAGACCCACAGGGACCAATCCCTTAAAGTGTCACAAGCAGCTTCAGACAAAAAGCTAGAGGCCACTCTAGACCAGTTCGACCTCAGGGGTTTTGCTCATGGCAGCTTCCTCGACTACCGTCTGTTCTCATCCAACCCCCTCTGCCAAGCAAGGGTGGTCAACGGTCCCGATGACCTAGGAGATGGAATGGCACATCAGAACGAATACCAGCGCTTATCTCCCCGAGGAAAGCAAGTTCTCTGTGAAAGCGACGACGAAGACGATGAAACCATTTTCTTCCAAGTCAGACATGATGTCAACAAAACCGGAATCCCAAGGGTCCTGGGAGGATGGGGACGGATCATTTCCGCACTCAAGCTAAAAGGACAACTGAGAGAGGAAGGTCTATTAAAAAACAAGAGAAAGATGGAAATTCATCTCCAGCAACTACTCAGGGATATTTCCACAGTCTGCGGCCTTCATTTACAAAAACGATCAACTGGACAGCAACCAGTCACATGGGCAGATGTTCGGGAAGCCGTGTACTCAACTTTCGACATACCCGCCACTCAGATAAAGAAGAAGGGAAAGCTCTCCCCGATGGAGGTTTACCTAGACTGCCACGCGCAGTTCAAGGAAGCACTGGCTATTCTCACATGGGAAGAAACGCAGGCACTAACTCTCGACGCAGGCTCTACTGCAAGAAAGTTGATCTGGGCCAAGAGTGGAGGAAAATTAGCAAACCACGAGTATCGCCAAACCCAACTCCAGAATGCCTTGAGTATGCTCAGCAAGAAGGAAAGGAGCGCGGTATACCGTGAAGAGATCAAGGAGACTGTTCGCCTGAACCAAGAACTCTCCAGCCTCCCCCGGAGGGTCGCAACGCACAAGCACGGTTCGGCTCACAGCACCCTTTGTTGCGCATTGACGTTCGAACAGCTGCGGCAATCCATAAACTACCTCCCCGCAGAGGCACCCAAGCCAGTATCCTGGGACAGAATCCGTAAAGCTGCCGAAGCTCCCGGGAACACATCTACAGTCAATGAATTGAGGGAAGACATGTGGCCCTACGCTACGAGGAATCCTCCTCTAACTATAGCTCAACTCAGAGCGGCCTATTCAGAAGGAGCCAAGCCTGATGTCAGCGTTCTAACCCGATCGGGTCAAATCCATGCATTACCACCTAAGGCCACCAAAAAGCCGACGGAGCCAGAACTGCAACCCGGCCACCCGAAGACGCAAGTTCCCCGAAAGAGGACCCGATCCTCACTCGGCTCAAGCGGACCCAGGCGAACATTTCCCTTTGGTCCCTGCTCACATCCTTATCCTCACAAGCTCAAGCTAGAGGAAAGTCGGCCCGTACCATGGTCCCCGTGGGCGCAACCCCGCACGAAGTCATTCGGATGATCGGCAACATCCACTACGGCAACATTATCACCTTCACGTATTTGGACCTTCCAAAATTTGGGGTTGATCACAATGAGCCGCTCTACATCACGATCCAGTTGGACGAGCGTCGCCTTCCCGCGTGTTGGTAGATGGAGGTTCCGGAATGAATGTCTTGCCCGCCAAGATGATGGACACTGCTTGACATCAAACCTACGAATCTGAAGCCTTCGATCCCACCTTTGTCAAGGCCTATGACTCTACTTCCCGTACGGTTCTCGGGGTTGCTACTCTTAATATACGGTTCGGCAAGCGGATGATCCCCACCGAATTCCAAGTGTTGGACATTCCAATCACTTTCACGGCCATCTGGGCGACCACAGGCTGCATCAAATCAATGGCGTGGCATCCACCCTTCACCAGTGCCTCAAGTTCATGCAAGGCAACAAGCTAACCACAGTCTACGGCGACAGCGTCACCATCGAGGGGACCAGCACCAACGACATTCCAGTGTTAGAAATCAAGCATAATGACGACATGGCATTAACGGGATTCACTCTGGAGACCTCCAAGATCCAAATATGCAACATGGACCTTCCACTGTTTCAAGACAAGATTCCTCCTGCCATGAAGATGATGAAACTCATGAACTTCATCCCAGGACTAGGGCTCGGCAAAAGGTTACAAGGCCAACACCAAGTCATCGAAGTCAAGTACCACACCACGGTCCAGGGGCTTGGTTATGTGCCAACACCGGCTGACATCAGGGAAAACAAAAGGCTCGCCCACACCAAGGCAGCAGCCCGCAAAAGGGGAACCTCCGACGGCACACCCAACCTCCGACCTTACAGTTTCGACCTCGCTCATTACTTCACCAAGGGAATCGACAGCAGAACTGAGGGGATCGACAAGGGAACCGACAGCAGATTTGAGGGGACCGATAGGGGAACTGATGAAGATGAGAAAGAAGCAGGGATAGTCAGCACAGAGACTTCAGAAAGGATGGAACAGCTATCACGGGACCTCAAGCATTTCAGAGGACTCAAGGTTAATCCGATTAGGGGAGCGTTCCTCGACATCATAGCTCTACCTGGACCAACTGCCACCACAGTCCAGCACGAGTACACATTCAAGGGAATCTCAGACTTGGAAGAGCAACTCAAGACACTCTTCACGGGAAACAGATTGTTCAGATCAGCCGCTGAGGTCACATTCGAGACAGTAGCTCCAAAGCAGAAGGAACCAGAATTCATAGAAGACGCTCTCAGTGGACCAGCACTACAGAGTCTTTTTGAAGAAGTCATGGAGGTGCCAAACCTGTTTGACCTGGGTTCCGAAAACAGCATGATCGCCATGATTGGGACAGCAGAAGCCAAGCCTCCCGATCCCCGAACCCTCATCAAGCATCCAGCAAATGCCACTAAAGAACTGGGTAACTTTCACTGGACCAAGGGCAAGCCAAACATAATGGAAGACAAGCTGAGCCTGCACCCACATCTCCCTAAACCCGGTCTCGAACCCTCTGAGTCAGTCCTTGTAAAAGTCCAGTCCTCTGAGTCGTCCAACGGCCTTACGCCAGAAGACTATGATAATGTAGCCAACCATGTATTTCCGTTCTCGTTTAATGAAAAGTCTGACCTTTCGGAGTATCCTCTCATTGCCACTTTAACAACTGATATGTTAACAAACAACTTAAAAGACGTTAATAACTCAATTGATAAAGAAGCAGACACATTAAATGAACAATACATTAAGAAAGTTCTCAAGCGTGTAGTTGACCAAGAGGACAACCGAGCCCAAGCTGCCGAAGAGGTTATGACCAAAGTGAACCTGGGGTCAGTGCAAGAGCCTAAAGAGACACAAGTGGGCAGTTTCTTCGCCGATGCAAAAAAAGAAGCCCTGATAAGCCTCCTCCGGGAGTATGTTGATGTGTTCGCTGGTCATACCGGGATATGCCAGACTCGATCCTCGATCGTGGAGCACGAGAATTCCCACGGATCCCGAATCCAAGCACATCAAACGAAGGCTGCGCAAGATCAAGCGAGTGGTCCTTGCAAGTTAAAGAAGAAATTGAGAAAATGCTCAGAGTTGGTTTCATCGAGTGATTGAGTACCCAAACCGGCTTTCCAACATCGTGACGGTCACCAAGGCCAATGGAAAGGTCGGATCTTTGTGTGGATTTCCGGGATCTCAACAAGGCCGGCCCTAAAGATGATTTCCCATTTGCCTAACATCGACATGCTAGTCGACACCACGGCAAATTTCGAAATAAAATCCTTCGTGGATGGGTTCGCTGGATACAAACCGAGATCAAAATGTCTCGAGGAAGATCAAGCCAAGACGCTTTCACCACTCCGTGGGGGACATCTTGCTACACGGTCATGCCGTTCGGTCAAGAACGGGGCTACTTACCGGCGAGGCTGCAACCCTCTTCCATGACATGATTCACAAAGAAATCGAAGTATATGTCGACGACATGATCATCCACTCCGAGAGGATCGGACATACAACATATGACAGATTTGAGAAAGTTCTTCAACAGACTCGAAAGCACTCCATGAGATTGAACCTGAAGTGCACCTTCGGCGTCAAGCGCGGTAAGGTCTTGGGGTACATGGTTACGAAAGGGATATCGAAGCCGATCCCAAGAAAATCAAGGCCATCATCGATATGAAGCCGCCTCGGACCACCGACAGTGAAAAGTTTTATGGGAAGACTTCGGTACATCGGTCGCTTCATCAACTAGTTGACATCTCTCTGCGAGCCAATGTTCAAAGCTGATGAAGAAGAATGCCGACATCAACTAGGACTCCGAGTGCCAAACGGCTTTCGAGAAAATCAAGACATACTTGGTGAATCCCTCAGTGCTGTGCCCGCCACATGAAGACAAGCCACTACTCCTGTACTTGACAATATGTAAACGTCAATCGGAGCAATGGCACAAGAACAGAAAGATTCCAAGGTTGAGCATGCAATCTACTTCGTAAGCCGGAAGCTTCAAGGAAGTGAACTCGGGTACTCGGCACTAGAGAAAACTTGTACCGCCTTGGTATGGGTAGTCGGGAAGCGAAACACTACATGCGGTCACATTCGGTGCTCTGGTCTCCAAAATGGACCCCGTCCAGATATCTCTTTGACAAGCCATCCTGTCAATGCGACTAGCCAAGTGGTCATTCTTCCCGTGAGTTCGACATCAAGTACATGGTCGAAAATCCACAAAGGGCGAGTAATGGCGGATCACCGGAGACTTCCCAAGCGGTTAACCTAAGGGTCACGATCCGCAATTTCCGAACGACGGAATCTTCTCACTCGATAGCACAAACCGCTGGCAACTCTTCTTCGATGGGGCAGCCAACAAGAAGGGGAATGGTATTGGAATGCTCCTTGTCGATCCCAAGGACGAGCACACTCCCATAGCCATCAAGCTGGATTTTGAAACAACCAACAATGCCGCAGAATACGAAGCCTGCGCAGCCGATCTGGAAGCCGCCCTCGAGCACAACATCTCAGAACTGGAAGTATACGGAGACTCAGCATTGATCATCAATCAAGTGTCCAACAAATGGAAAACGGTAGATTTTGGCCTCCAGAAGTACCACGCGTACATGGAGGAGCTCATTGCTCAGTTCAAGGACATCTCTTTCCATTATTTGCCAAGAGACAGGAACCGCTTCGCAGATTCCCTGGCATCCCATTTCGTCATTCTGGGAGGTATGTTGTACAAGAAGCACCACCAAGGGCCACTCCTTCGGTGTGTAAACAAAGAAAAATCCAGCGAGCTAATGAACGAAGTTCACAACGGAACCTGCGGTCCGCACATGAACGCCCGAGCATTGACACAGATCATTCTCCGTATGGGATACTATTGGATATCGATGGAAACAGACTACATCCAGTTCATTCAAAGCTGCGACAAATGTCAACAGTTCTCCAACCTCAATCACATCCCTCCTCATGAACTCTATTGCATGACTACACCATGGCCTTTCGCCACATGTGGAATCAACGTCATCGACAAGATCACTCCACCAGGTAGCAATGGTCACGAGTTCATTCTAGTCGCAGTCGACTACTTTCACCAAATGGGTAGAAGCCAGATCGTACAAGGTACTGAATTCTAAAAAGCTGGCCGAGTTCATCAAAGAGAACATCATGTGCCGATACGGAGTGCCCAACGAGATCATATCCGACAATGGGACACACTTCGAAGGAGATTGTGACCAACTGCTGACCGAATTCAGAGTCACGCGTCATAAGTCTTCTCCCTATAGACCACAAATCAATGGTGCAGTAGAGGCAGCAAACAAGACTCTCGCCAAGTTAATCAGAAAGATGCACCAGAGGTCGGGACTGGCCCGAAAAGCTACATCTAGCCCTCTGGGGATACAGAACATCAGTCAGAACCGCCACAGGGGAGACTCCGTTTGCACTTACCTATGGAATGGAAGCAATGTTACCCGTGGAATTGGAAATCCCATCCCTTCGAGTCCTCTTGGAAAATGGGATCAATGAAGTCGAATGGCTACAGAGCCGTCACGACGAACTTGCTCTACTCGACGAGCACAGATTGAAAGCCATGGAGCATACTCGAGCCTACCAGAGCAGAATGGCCCGAGCATTCGACAAGAAAGTCAAGATCCTAGACATCAGAGAAGGCGACTTGGTGCTAAAGGAAAAGCCTCCTACGCAGACCAATCCCCTCGGAAAGTGGGAGCCTACCTGGATAGGACCGTTCGTGGTACAAAGAATCTTCTCCGGAGGAGCCATGAAGTTAGCAGATTTGGACGGGAACCCTTTCGTTAACCCCGTGAACGGAAGCAAGCTCCGCAGATACTTCGTTTGAGGAAGAGCACGAGTCAACTCTCCTTCCCCATACACCACCCCTCAGTAAAATTAAAGTGCTAAAAGAGTAATACCCAACTGGATACATTCCCGCTAATGATCCAGGTAAAAAATAGGGTCGCACTTCTTTTGTCTTTGTTTTTCTCAAATTCACCTAAAAGTGTCAAACTACGGTGACCTGAGCCCCTTAGTCCAATTGTAAAAGGGGAACGTAGGCAGCCATCATTGGTTTGGTCTCAAAAAACAAAAAAAATAAGCATCAATTGCTTGTGTTTCGAAAAACTCTTTTCAATTAACCTACAAATTCATTACGATTAAAACAATCTTTGATGAGTTCAAGCACGGTCAACTCTTGACTCGCTACACGCTAGTAAAACTACAATAAAACATTAATCATTTAATGTGTCTGCAATGACAGTGGGTGGATACTCTGGACAGCAAGGTCAACCTAGTTTCCCGTACTTGGTCCTTCATCCTTCTTCCCCTTCCCTTTCCCACGGCGAGTGTTCTTCACCTTCACAGGGAATATTCCGGTAGTCCTTCTACCTGGCTCAGGGACCCTTCCCGACGCCTCCGTCAAACCTGTAGCTGTCAACGCAGCCCTTTTCCTAGCTCTGTCCTGAGCTGCCTCTCTTCGAGCCATCATGACCGTGCTTTGATTGGCCTCCCGATCAGCATTGGCCTCATAGTCAGCCATTTCGTTCCCAGTACGATCCCGAGGGTTAGCCCCCGCTTCGGTCCTCCTCAAGGTCGAGCTGTCAAGGTGATCAGCACCCAACAGCTCACTCCGTCTCCACAAGATAGCCATCTGTGTCTCCCCTATACACTCTTCATACCAGTTCAGATACTGCATAGACAGAACAGTGTTCCCTCTCTGGTGAAAGAGAACCCTGGCAGGAAAGGACATGTATTGCCACCACCGCGTGAGCAGCAATAACGTCGAAGGATCTTCCATCAGCAGAGATCCCACCTCGAAGGTAGTAGCATGACTCAAGCCCATCAATGGCACCTGCTCCAGCCCGTACTGTCGCAGAACCAACGATGGAATGTAGAAAGACGTCTGAGACAGCCCCGACACTCTGACAACCAATAGACCCTCCTGAGCAGTCCGACAAGTCTGTAACTTCCAGTGGGGAACCCACCATCGCAAGTGATGCTTGCGAAGTCTGGCCATCCAGAGCTCCAGCTCAGCCTGATCGCCCCCTATCACCAGAGGACGTCGAGAAAAGGACCAAGCGTCACACAACATTGGCACCTCGGGCATCATCTGCAGTCTCTCCCTCAACCACATGGTAAGCATAGCGGGACTCCCTCCCCACATGTATCGGCTGCCGGTCGCCATCCGACCTATGCCCAGGAACGTCTCGCCCAAGACCAAAGGCATGATGTCTCCCCCGTTCGCCTTTGCCTCACCGAGTCCGGTCGTGATGGCACACACCCAGGGACGTGAAGGTGAACAGAGTAGCAATCACGCACAGAGCAAACGCGTCCCACGCGAAGACGCTTCCCTCAGCTCCAGTAAATCTATCGGGCAGTCCCAAAATGTCGACATAATCAATGTTCAATATCAGCATCCCGTATGCTTCTCCAGTGGAGATACCAAGCAGAGACACTAGCTTCTCAACAGTGGACATGCCACCAGCATACGGAAGAACTAGCTGTTCCGTCTCAGGTCCTCCCAGAATGGCTCGGAAATCTTCGAACGTAGGAGTGATTTCGTTATACGAAAAGTTGTACACATTCCTCCGTACATCCCAGAAGCGAGTCGCTGCTCTCACAAGATCCCAATCTGGAATGAGCTCCTTCAAAGCCCAAACAGATTTCATCCCGTAACAGCCTTCGAAAAACTCCTTGTTTTGCCTCGTGTGGTTCCGTACCCACGACTGAAAATTCTCCAAGTATCGCTCTTGCATCCGAGACGATAGCTTAGGAAAGGGAGCCATGAAAGAAAGTGAAGGAAACCTTAGGAATTTGAAAGAAATTCAGCCAACTGATCAAAACAAAGGCGCAGTTTCTCACGAATTACAAAGCTGAAACTGCAATTTAAAAGACTCCGGAATTTCATTCTCAGTCCAGCCGGACTCTCTGCAGATTGACTTGGTCAACTCTGCGGCCCATTTGCTCCCAAATTGGAAACAATTCCAAACCAAGCCCTGTTCATGCCTTTGTGAATCTGCGTGCTCCCATGGTTTCAATTAACCAATGCCAACACCTCTTCCGCCCCGGGCTCGTGCAACAGTGCAATAAATTAATAATCAGTGCATATAGGCATAAATTTTGACCCGTTCAATTTTTCATGCATGTTTCATATTATTTATTTTTGATCAACCTACTTGCTTATTTGCCAAAATAAAAAGAAGGTAATCACTAAATAGATGTGCAAAGTACAGGTTCCGCCTCAAGGGTGCCTTTTCAAATACAGTACAAGTCAAATTGTTCCAGACAATACATACATTTTGTCTAAAAAAAGCAATAAAGAAGGATTACTCCGAGTCCTGCTCGTTATCCGAGCACTCGATGCACTGCTCCGCAGCGGCCGGATCCGTCGAGAACAAGAAATCTCTGAATTCCTCCAGGCGGGAATACGCGAAAGGCCTCCTCTGCGCCTGCGAACTCGAGGACTCTCCCCTCTCGTGCCCCGAGTGCGAAGGAGGATGAGCTCCAAACCCAGCCGTTCCGCCAGCGAATTGGCCAAATCCCTGCGCAAAGTCCTCTCCACCAGCCGTGGGAGCAGGCGGACCTCTCGGCCTAGACGGCCTCGGCTCACGAACATCCATGCTCCTCCGAGAACTGCACCTCAGGAACGCCACGAGCCTCCTAGTGTAGTTGGCCCACCCGTCCAACTGTCTCATGGCCTGATTGTACGTACGGCCAGACACCTGCAAACCAGGAAGGTCATCAAAAGACAAGCAGAAAGTACAGATGCAACAGTTGCATAATGCTACTATCAAATGCAGAAAATGAAAAGCACTCACCGAAGCGTTGGGGTCCGCCCTGTACTGAGGTCTCGGCTCCTTCGGGATCGGGATCACCAGTCGCCTGCGCGAACCGTCCAGCCCCTCGTACGCCAGTCTAGCGTGTGGGAGCAGAAGATCTCGGGGATATCCAGGGCCCTCGCCCTCCCTGTGCTGCACCTGTGGGCTCCTCAGCCTCATCCTCAAGAAAGTGTCATAGTCGGCTCCCGCTATGACATACTCGGTATAGAACACACCTTGTCTATACCGCTCCAACTCCTCCATGTGCAGAGGCGGATCCACCGGCACCATCGGAAGGGACCCCAGGCCATGCTGACGGGTCACCCTCTCCCCCAGATACATCGTATCGCAGTGAAGTCCCACCAGGAGCTTCCGCCGCCGCGTAACCTCACTAGCAACCTGAACCACGCCCATGTGAATCCGGCTCCACCAGGTCAGCTGGATCCGCTCGGAGAACTCTCGGCTCAGGGCCTGGGAAACCTCCTCGTATGATAGCCGAGTACCCACCCTCGATGACACCGCCCTCTTTGCCCTCTTCTGCCAGGACATCATAGCAGGGAACAAGGACCAGTACGCCTCCTTAATATCCCACTGCTGCGGGCTGAACACCTCATAGCACCAGACCTGTCAAGCAAATGGAAAGTTATGTCAGCTACAGAGCAGATACATACGAGTACATAAAAGAGACAAGGAAGAGAAAAAGACGTGAACTTACATCCAAAGAAAATGAGAAACAGCTCAAGGAGCTCTACTCTCCCCGCGAGAACCTGTCCAAGGCGTGGTAGAGCTCGGCCAGTCCAGCCTTTCCCCAGGCATACCCCCTCACGGCATCCAAGTCTGTCAGCGACCCGAGCAAAGGGAAGTGACAGGACGTGTCAGAAGTAGGGAACAAAGTCGCTGACAACGCGAACCAAATGAACCCTTGAGCCAGATGCTCAGCGGTCATCCTCGGGGACCCCTCCCCATAATCAACAATGCCTGTCCTCAGATGCATCTCCATCGGACTGTACCGAATACCTAAGCCCCTGGCATCGATGATATCGAAACCCAGCAGCTCCGACAACTGCCCCGGGGTATAATCGTCCACCCACACCAGCGCGTTGCCCCATGTCGGCAACCCAGTGATAGCAGCAAAGTCAGTGGGAGTCACCGTCGCCTCCCCCCACATGAAATGAAAAGTGTGGGTCGTGTCCCACCAGTACTCGCTCAGAGCTACGTACATGGACCTCGCCCTCTGCGTCACAGCCACCGTGGCTACCGCGCTAATAAATCCAGCCAAGCCGGAGTCAACCACCAGCTGCCATGGACTCCTCTCTCCATCTCGAGCCTCGTCAGGGAATATCTCCCACAGCGCGCGTACTGCCTCAAAGGCTCTCCGACTCTTCTGGTTGTGAACATCAACCGTCCCTCGCCCCTGCAGGTAAACAAAGCAAAAATACGTTAAGCACAGAAGCGACATCAATAGAGTGCACGAACGCATGTCAAAATGATGCAATGCAGATACAGTTCTCATTCCTTTCCTAAAATATGTCCATCCCGATTGGAGTATTAACGGTCCAAAATTTCCAAGCACTTCGAAAACTCCGTCGAATCCGGAACTTTCAAAACCCTTCGAAAACTCCGTCGAATCCGGAACTTTCAAAGCATTTCAAAAACTCCATCGAATCCGGAACTTTCAAAACCCTTCGAAAACTCCGTCGAATCCGGAACTTTCAAAGCATTTCGAAAATTTCGTCGAATCCGGAACTTTCAAAGCCCTTCGAAAACTCCGTCGAATTCGAAACTTTCAAAGCATTTCGAAAACTCCGTCAAATCCGGAACTTTCAAAGCATTTCGAAAACTCCGTCGAATCCGGAACTTTCAAAGCATTTCGAAAACTCCGTCGAATCCGGAACTTTCAAAACCCTTCGAAAAATCCGTCTAATCCGGAACTCTCAAAGCACCTCGAAAACCCTGTCGAATCCGGAACTTTCAAAGCATTTCGAAAACTCCGTCGAAACCGGAACTTTCAAAGCATTTCGAAAACTCCGTCGAATCCGAAACTTTCAAAACCCTTCGAAAACTCCGTCGAATCCGGAACTTTCAAAACCCTTCGAAAACTCCGTCGAATTCGGAACTTTCGAATCTTTTCGAACATTTCAAAAATTTACTCCGTCCCGATTTAAACATGCTTTAAATTTGGAAAACACATCTAGGCATGGAATTTTGCAACCAAAATTTTTATGTCATCTACCCATAGTGTCAATTGAACTACATTCTAGTCAATTTCGACAAAGGCACTTAGCAAAGTCAAAAGTCCCAATCCGGGCACCAAAATCCCTAACCCATTCCTAGTCAAATTTCTAACATTTAAAGAATGCACATTCTTAAAATTAATGGAATTTGAAGGAAGCTTACTTGTCTCTCGATCCCTCCTTTGGATTTGTGGTTCTCCCTAGCCGGGTAGAACTCCGCCGGATTCAATGGATGAGTAATGGTTCGAATGGTCCGAACCAACCGCGTTCTTTCGTCATCGGTCCTTCCATGACGAGCCATTGGTTCCAAATCACCTTCCATGTTGATTTTCCTTAGCAAATTTGAGCAAACCTCGCATTTTGGGATGAATTTTCTCTCCTCGTCGGAATTAATGAAAGAAAATGGCCAATTCAGCTTCTGCCTCGGCGCTGATAACAACCTGGTCAACTTCAGGTTCAGTCCGGCCGGACTCTTTCTGCAGCAGAAAGATTCCTACCAATTTAGCCCCTCAACTTTTCGCAGTTCCAATTTTACCCATTTTGGCCCCCAAAAGTGTAAAATTTCCCCAAAGTTAGACATTTCTAACACCCCATCCCCCGAGGACCCATTCTCAGTTAGTTTTCACTAAGGCTCGTCTCCAGACGTTAAATTCCCAGTTAGTTTTCACTAATGCTCGTCTCCAGACGTTAAATTCCCAGTTAGTTTTCACTAACGCTCGTCTTCAGACGTTAAATTCCCAGTTAGTTTTCACTAACGCTCGTCTCCAGACGTTAAATTCCCAGTTAGTTTTCACTAACGCTCATCTCCAGACGTTAAATTCCCAGTTAGTTTTCACTAACGCCCGTCTCCAGACGTTAAATTCCCAGTTAGTCCTCACTAACGCTCGTCTCCAGACATTAAATTCTCAATACCCAGTCGCGTTTGACATTCAAACGCTCACTTCCATCTCAAGTTGACGTTTGACATTCAAATGCTCAATCATGTCTCCGAACATTCCAGTTACAATTCCGTCTCCCGACGTCAAAATTTCTATCAGTTTTCACCATCGTTCACTTCCCCAGTCGCCAGTCGTAAGCCCGATCGTTCCACCTCAGCGGCCATCAAGGTAAGCCCGCACAACAATCCCTCTTTGGCCATCAAGGTAAGCCCGAACGCTCATCCCCAGCAGGATTCTAAAAAAGAAACGTCAATCCTTTCGAGTTGTTAATAACGCCAGTTTAACAGAACCATTCCCATCATTGCCACCCTATCCCCAGCAGGATAAACATGGTCGTCATCGTAAGCCCAGCACCCAAGGCACGAACGCCTTCGTCTCAGGATAAACGTATCCTCACAACTCCGGTTTTAGGCGCCACACGCCCTCATATGATCCAGCAACTCCGGTTTGAGGCGCCACACGCCTTCGTATGTTTCAGCAACTCCGGTTTGAGGCGCCACACGCCCTCGCATGTTTCAACAACTCCGATTTGAGGCGCCACACACCCTTGTCAGTATCAGTAACTCCGATTTGAGGCGCCACACGCCCTCGTCAGTATCAGTAACTCCGATTTGAGGCGCCACACGCCCTCGTATGTTTCACCACTCTGGTCTGAGGCGCTACACGCCCTTGAAGGTTTCAGAAATCCCAGGTTCAGACGCCTCACAATAGTCTCCATTCAGGTCCAGGCACCTCGCAATGGTCTCACTCAGGTTTAGACGCCTCCCAATAGTCTCGCTCAGGTTAAGGTCCCCACACGCGGCTCCTTGCACCTACGAACTACGACCGGCTTGATTCCCGCTCGGGATACGTAGGAATCCATTCGCTAAGGGTCCAGCCAGCTGACTGCCCAGGTCTTTCAAAGTAAGGCATCCCGATTTGGATCCTTATCTTTTTCAACGACCCCACTTCCTTCGGAAGATATGTCGCTGAGGGGATAACTGTAAGTACCCAAATCCGGATCGTCAAAATCCGTTAGAAAGTTAACTGAAATCCGTTAACTGGCCCGCTCCAGGTTAACCAGAACCCGTTAAGTTCCCCGTTGCCAAGCCAACGAGACATCCCAGGACTGCCGCGTGCATCCCGATGTCGAAATGTACTTAACACACATCATCGCACGTAAAAGTATGGCTTTCCCTGAAAAACGCACTTTCCGGCACTTTCCGGGGGCATTTCGGACATTTTCCGGACTGTTACTTTAAAAACGGACAAAACCGGAACCCGGACACGAACTCCCACAAAGCCTGGTGAGTCATGGGACACGTGGCACGCATGCCACCTCCCTCTAGTCACCCTTCAATCAAAAATCAAGGAGAAAAGACTAAAATACCCCTGGTATACAATCTCAGTCCGGCCGGACTCCTTTGCAGACTTTCAGAAATTGCCAGCAAGTCCCTCCAATTTCTAAAGTTTCACAAAATCCCCTGGATTTCAAGCTAAGTCCGTCCGGACTCATGCTGAAATTTCACCTATAAATACCAAGGCTGTCAAAGCCATTGATAACAACAAAATTACTCTCCAAAAGTCACCATAGCCACGGTCCAACTGAGTTTCACCCCTTCCCAAGCTCCCGTTTCATCTCGATTCGCGTGAAACCTTCGTATTTCGATCAAATACGCCCCTCACCACCTTAAAACACCATCCCAAACCACTTTTTGTATCCCGTATACACCCCCCGAGCCAAAGGAGTTGACCCTAGCCATAGGTATAACTCCCTCTCCCTAATCTCTCATTCCGCCTCGGTTTATGCGCCAGTCGCTATAACCGTTTCGGACGACATCTTTGAAATGTAGACGCCTCCGTCTAACGGGGTCCGATACGTTTTAGCCCCTAGATCCTCTTCTCTTCCCGTAAGAGAAGTAATCTCGGGTTAAAACGGCATTCCGGCCCCATTCCCTTTAAATTTCTGTCATTTACAATTCCGGATCGTTTGATCTGTCGAACGTCATTTACATTTCATGCAACTTTACAATTCCGAATCGTTTGGCTCGTCGATCGTCATTTACAATTCCGGATCGTTTGATTCCGTTGATACCGCACTTTAAATACTGTCATTTACAAAGTTCGACCCGTTTGGATCGTGATAGTATTTACTTTTCAAAGTCCGAGTCGCAACCCGATTCGTTGATCGCATGTCATTTAATACGTTTTTTTTCGTAAAAATCGTTAACAATGTAATGCCCGATTCAAAACCGGAGTTCGACCTTCGAACTCTCTTTCAAAACGCGTGAAATGATGTTTGGCATCCAAACGCTCATCTTCAAACTTAAAAGCCGACTTTTGACATTCAAAATCATTTAATACGTTTTTCCCGTAAAATCGTTAACAATGACACGCCCGGTTCCAAACCGGAGTTCGACCTTCGAACTCTCTTTCAAAATGCGCGAAATGACATTTGGCATCCAAACGCTCATCTTCAAACTCAAAATCCGACGTTTGACATTCAAACGCTCTTTTCTTAAAAGTCAACATTTGACACTTAAGATAAACAAATAAAATCAGCATTCGCGTCACTTTTCCTAAAACTTCCAAAAAATTGACGTTTGTCATTCAAACGCTCACCTTTTCAAACAAGTCACCTAATCAACGTTTGACATTCAAACCAAGATTAAGCTTGTCATTAAAGCCCCCATTTCAAAATGCAAACACACACACACACGTTTTCGAGAAAGGTAGAAAGACTCGTCATACGAGGCATTTCAGGTAATCTCACAATACTCTTCCCGAAACGTAACGTGACCTCTGAACCTAACAATCTCTGGTACCAAAAAAGCTTTTTACTCGTTTTTGCTACCAATAAAAATGACCCCCCATTTTCAAAGCATTTTCCTAAATTTTTGCTGCCAATAAAAACGACACCATTTTCACCAAAGCCGTTTCTCAACGTTTGGGCTCAAAATACAAAAACCGCATGGCGACTCCTCTCCTTCCCGAAAAGCGAGGTCTCAGACACCAACCCTTCGCGAAAGACAACCGCGTTTTCGCATCCGCGCGAAAATCCCCGGGTAATTTCACCTCCCGGGGACCGAGGCAGAGGAAGAGTAGAGATTCGAGTTCGGGAGCGGGAACGAGTTCCTAGACACTTTAAGAAGATCTGTTAGTATATTGTTAAATATGAGATAGAAGCTTTAAATTTATTTTAAGAAGATCAGTGTTGCTTTTAAGTTTGTAATTCAAATTTAGGGAATGGTAATATGTTAATTACTTCTAAACTGTTAATATATTATGAAATCAAATAATTATTAACATCCCAATTTTGTTTCATCCGTCGATTAAATTGAGTGTACGTATAATATATGGATTGCAATGCAGGAGTGATGTCTGTCAACGATGATCGTAGTTGGATGTACAAACGGAAGTTGCCGAATCATAGCAGTATCAATCCTGAGTTTATAAGAGGGTTGAAGGGGTTTATTGAATTTGCTAAATCAAATCCCAGTCACATGAATGATGGTAAGATTAGGTGTCCATGCACCAAGTGTTGTAATACCAAGTATCACAGCTTGATCGATACTCAGAAACATCTTTTGCGTAACGGGTTTGATGTTGGGTACAAACGGTGGACTCGTCATGGTGAGCAAATGATATTGCGCACAAATGTTGCGAATAATCCCCCCAGAAATATTCATGTACCTCCCAAACCCGAACCTATTATTCAGGACAATGAAGAACCACCTTTGAATATGGAAGATATGGTTAGGGATGCAGTCGGTCCTGAATTCGATTGGTCAGAGAACCAACAGCAAGAACCAACCCCTGCAGCCAAGAAATTTATTGATGCTATGGACTCTGCAAAAGAGAAGGTCTATCCAGGTTGCGAGATCAGTGTGTTGGAGGCTGTGGCTGAGCTCCTTAACATAAAGGCTGATTGCAATATTAGCCAGTCTGCTTATAATCGTATCATGAAAGCAATTAAGCTGATGTTGCCAAAAGAGAAAAGATGGTTACAAACTTTTATGAGACAAAGAAGTTGGTTGGGCAGATTGGGCTATGTTATGAAAAGATTTATGCGTGTAAGAATGACTGCATACTATTCTACAAGGAAGATTCACAGAAGACAGAGTGTTCAATTTACGGACAAAGTAGATATAAGCCAAATCGGAGGGGTAGTTCAAAACACAAGAAAAACAAACCACATAAGCAGTTGCGTTACATGCCGTTGATTCCAAGACTGCAACGCCTCTACGCGTCTAAATCTACTGCAGAAGCAATGCGTTGGCATAAGTAAAGTTTGTGTGAAGAGGGTGTGTTGATTCATCCCAGTGATGGGGAGGCATGGAAACACTTTAATAAGACTTATCCTGACTTTACGTCTGAAGCAAGAAATATACGGTTATGCATCTGCTCTGATGGTTTCAATTCGTTTGGTCCTGGGGCAAAATCTTACTCTTGTTGGCCGGTTATAGCCACTGTCTACAATCTTCCCCCCTGGTTGTGTATGAGTGATCCCTACATGTTCTTGTCGTTATTCATCCCCGGACCAAATAGCCCTGGGAGGAACATTGACATCTATCTCCAACCTTTGATGGACGAATTGAAACAGCTTTGGGAGGATGGGGTTGAAACGTGGGATGCTTTCAAGCGAGAGAATTTCAACATGAAGGCTGCGTTGATGTGGACAGTTAATGACTTCCCTGCATATGGGATGTTATCGGGTTGGAGCACTCACGGGAAGTTGGCCTGTCCGTATTGTATGAATGACACAAAGTCTTTCCCGCTCAAGCACTCTGGAAAACCATGTTGGTTCGATTGCCATAGACAATTTCTTCCGGAGGACCACCTATTCAGGACCCAGAAGAATGCGTTTAAAAAGAACAAGATTGACCATGATGAGGCCCCGATTCGTTTAAGTGGTGACACGGTCTATGGGGAGGTATCTAGATTGCCTGATCCTCGGTGGGGGAAAAAGTTTTTGAAGACCAAAATACAAGGGTTTGAGACTTCCCATAACTGGACCAAGAGGAGTATATTTTGGGAGCTGCCATACTGGAAAACAAATCTCATTCGACATAACCTTGACGTGATGCACATTGAGAAGAATGTATTCGATAATGTTTTTAACACGTTGATAGATATCAAGGCAACAACTAAAGACACAGAGAAAGGTCGAATGGACCTTAAGGAAATCTGTAAGCGGCCGGCCTTAGAGATGGCATACGTCAATGGTAAACCAGTTAGACCGGTGGCTCAATACCTGCTTACAAAGGAAAACAAACTCCTCCTCCTGAAATGGCTCAAGGATTTAAAGCTTCCAGATGGTTACGCGTCTAACATTGGTAACTGTGTCAATGTAGAGGAGGGGAAAGTGCAGGGTTTGAAGAGTGCGATTGCCATGTTTTGCTGGATAGACTACTTCCGATTGCTCTCAAGGGTCTCTTGCCTGACAATATCTGGGTGGCGTTAACAGAGTTAAGTGAGTTTTTCCGAGCGTGAACATCGACCACACTGCGTGTTGATCACATGAAAAAGCTTGAGGAGAGCATCGTAGTGACTTTATGCAAACTTGAGAAGATATTTCCTCCTTCATTCTTTGATTCTATGGAGCATTTACCGGTCCACTTGGCATACAAAGCTAGAGTCGGTGGTCCAGTTCAATACAGATGGATGTATCCATTTGAGAGGTAATTGAATTTATTCTATTTCTAAATAATTTGAGTGTTAACAATATACCTTCTTTAACATTATTTATGTTTTAATCTACAAATGACTTTTAGGTATCTAGGCCAATTGAAAAGGATGATGAGCAATAGGGCCATGGTCGAGGCCTCAATTTCAGAGGCTGTTGTTATAGATGAGATTGTTGCCTTTGTCGAAACATATTTTCCTCCTGATGTTGATACGAGATTGACTAGGGTTGGCCGCAATTACGATGGTGGTTGTCCGTCTAATGGAAACACCTCTGTATTTTCATCCCCTGGTCGGTTCCTCAGCAAACGGGTTGGTACGCGTATGTTAACCGCTAACGAGTTTGCCGCGGTCTCACTCTATATTCTTCTTAACTGTGACGAGGTTGAGGAATATATCAAGTAAGTCATTGATGTTATGTTTACGCCTCGTCGATTAAATTATGCATGTTTAATTACCTGCATATGAAATGCCTTGTTTAACCCTATTGCAGAATGTTTGAAGATATAGCTCAGGATTTATCTCCAGAACTCATCGCAACTAGGACAGACAGAGAATTTCCAAACTGGCTAAGGAAATATGTAAATATTTCATTTCATTCAAATTTATTCTATACACTTTTTTAAACATTCAATCTTAAAATTGTATTAAATTGGTTACATATTGTCTTATAGATAGCTGAACATCCGGGTGATGCCAAAGTTGCGAGGTTAAGACATTTAGCAGAAACTCCGTACTTGAATGTTAATTTATACAACGGTTATTTCGTGAATGGCTATGTGTTTCATACCAAAGCTTATGGGGGCTCTAAATTAACGTGGAATAGCGGTGTGAAGCTTAAAGGAAACCTTGATTATTATGGCGTCCTGAAAGAAGTAGTTGAGGTGGAGTATTTGGGTAGAAACAATCTTGTCTTGTTCAATTGTGATTGGCGAGCTGCTGTGCGAGGTGTTAAGAAGCACGCCATATTTGACCTTGTCGATGTAATGGACTCATCCAGACATAATGGCGACGACGTCTTCATCTTAGCATCTCAAGCACAACAGGTATACATGACTCCCTACCCTCGTCGGCGACCCGACAGATGGTGGGTTGTCTGGAAGACCAAGGCTAGGAGCATGATTGACAACCTACCCTCGTCGACAACTATAGAGTCGTCATTAGAAACACCCTATCAAGAGGATGAAATGCCAGTGCCACCTAACGTTTCATCAACTAATCATCCATTAGATGATGTCACTCATATTCCTCAAAATGTTGATGAACCCGAGGAGGATTTCTTACCAATGAATTTGCCACCTCCTCCGCCTCGTTCAGGTCATCTCGCTCACATTGAAATTGATGAATCAGATGAAGAGGAAGAGGAAGAGGACGTCGAACCCGAGTTTGATTCATCAGAGTCCGAAGACGAAGATGAAGAACTTGAGTTTTGTAGTAATTCAGAGTCCAGTGATGATGGTGGGGACGAAGATTAATAATAGTTTAAAGTTTTATATGTATTGTGAATGCTTTAGATTATTAGAACTTTAAAGTTTTATATATATTGTGAATGCTTTAGATTATTAAAACTTTAAAATTTTATATGTATTGTGAATGCTTTAGATTATTAAAATTTGTCAACGATTGTTTTAGTTTATTTGGTGAGTGTGCTCTGTCAAAAAAATAACACGATGGATTGGATTAAAATTGAATTGAATTGAAATAATGTGAGCGGGAAACATACCTCTTCCTCGTGACCTATGAGTCGACAACTTAATTGATACTCTGTGGGTATCATTTAAGCTGTCGACTCATAGGTCACGAGGACGAGGAAGATTTCTCGCACATATTATTTCAATTCAATTCATTTTAATTTTTAATCCAATCCATCGTGTTAATTTTTGTTTTTTCTTGAACATTTAATCTCAAGGAGCTATATGTATTGTGAATATATTGTTTCCTATTGTTAAAGTTGTATATTTTAATATTTTTAGTGTAGTTAGATATGAGTTCTAGTAGAGCGGGCAGAAAGACTCGCCCCGTGTACACATCTATTACTGGGACCAAGGTTCTAAAAAGCGCTAGGCGGATGCTAGGCGGCGGAGCCGGGCCTAGCGCCTAGGCGAGGACTAGTCGAGATTAGTCGGGATTAGTCGGGACCTAGGCGGGGCTTAGAACTAGGCGTTGGAGAGGGGCCTAGCGCCCTTAGGCGGGGTCTTTTAGAACACTGACTGGGACGCAACCGTCCCGATCCAGTACATGTGCTACCGGTACTGATGATGTCGACCCTACACTTAGTAGTACCAGCTCCACCTCTGGGGCCGATACTCCTACTCCTGTCGATTCTGAGGGGAGGATATATCTCCAGATATCGCCACTTTATGACCAGTAAGTAACTCTTCATTAATTTGATATAAGTTGGTTCCTTTTTGTTTTATATATAATTCATTATTTAAGTTAAAATGTTATTGTATAAATATACTTGGCAGGTTTGTAGGTGGATACCCTACCCCAGGGACAAAGATTGGGCAGTATTGGCGGTCTCGGGTAATGGCAAAGTTTTGGCCCAACTGGAAATCATTGCCACTGGAGGAGAAGGAGAATGCTTGGGAGGAGTTTAAGGTAATGTGTTAATGGTTTTTATTTAGAACTTAAATGTTAGTTTGTTATTAAAATGTTATAATTAATAATGATTATACTCTTTTAGTTTTGTAATGTTATCATTATATGTTGTAGGGGAAATTTACATGGACGCCGGATATCGACGAGGCGTCGGCTAAATATGTTTTCAAGAAACAGTGTGCGAAGTTATTTCGGGATCATATTGGTAACATATTTATCTATCCTTAATTAGTTTAATTAACAATGATTATACTCTTTTAATTTTATAATGTTATCATTATATGTTTACGAGATATTCATATTTTTTATAGGTGTGACGAAGTCTAAATTTTATATTAAGCGGCTCGAGGCGGGATTAGCGCCCTTGACACCTCCTTGGATGACCGAGGAGGTGTTTGGTAGCTTTTGCGAACATTGGTCGTCGGATGGGGCGAGAGCTATCGCCGAACAGGCTAAGGCAAATAGAGCAGGCTCCACGGGGTCGGCGACAAAGCATACGATGGGAATGATACCAGTCGGCGAGCATCACTACCGTATGGTATGTATGTTAGTTTAAATGTAGTGTATGCATGCTTTTAAATCAGTTTATGTACGTATGTTAGCTGGGAGCCATGTTGATGCTATGAAATCCATGGTTTTAGTGTAAATGTAGTGTATGTTTTCTTTTCTAAGATTATCCCTAAATCCTAATGAATTAAGTAAATATTATACTCACAACTTTAGTGATTAAAGAGAACATTTTTTTATCACAAGGATAATACGGGAAGCTAAATGTTGCATTTATACACTTTCAAAATAATAATCTTGCTTATTTTATTTATAGGAAAAGGAACATGGCCCGGATGTCAGTTTTTTGGATGTTTTCGTTAGCACCCATGTTCGAACTCCTACATCGCCCGATCAAACTCCGCAATGGGTTGACGATAGCTCTGCATTGGCCTTTGTAAGTAAACTATCATTAAATTACTTGATTTTGAATATGTAAATTTATTTATGTACATTACATTGTGTATATGATTATAATTATTTGTTTTATTTTGACAGAGTACATATCAAGCCGCCGTTGTTCCCGAAGGTACGCCTCCCGGCCAGCCCGTTCCCTTCGTGCCTGATGTTTGGCGCTCGGTCACCTCGGATGGACATCCAAAGAGAGGAGACCGAGTGTTAGGGATGGGGGATTACAGGCGGCAATGCCCATCGACGTCGATCGGCCGTCGGCCAAATCTTTTCACGCCTGAGACTCAGTATAAAGATCCGAGGATCGACACTCTGGAGGCTGAGTTGGCTGAGAAGAGACGCGTGGGTGCAGAGACTAGGGCACAACTTTTGGGCGCTTTGGAGGCTCAGGAGCAGCGTCTGGCGGAGAATGATCGGAAATTTGCGATGTTGATGGCCCATATGCAGAATCAGCAGCAGGGTAATAATTTCCAGCCTCCCCAATTCCCCCCGAGTTGATTTCGTACTACTTTATACTTTTTTGTAGTAACATTTGTGATATTTGTTTGTAATAACATTTTGGGTACTGGGATTCCCCCGCCTCCCCACCGATTTGGTACCCGCGGGAGCCCCAGCCCCCCTATTTGGTACACTGATATTTGGTTTTATTTAGATCCCCCCTATTTGGTACGCTGATATTTGGTTTTTTAGATCCCCCCTATCTATTGAATTGTTATATCAGGTACAAAAAAATTGGTAAATTTGATATTTTAAATTATTTTTTTTAATTTTATTTCATTATCAGCGACGAAAATTTCCGTCGCTGTATTAATTAATTTTAATTAAATTTTTATTCCAGCGACGGAAATTTCCGCCGCTATGTCAATTTATTTTAATTAAAATTTTATTTTCACCGGCGGAATATTCCGTCGCTGGAATAAAAATTTATTTAAATTAAATTAAAATAGTGACGGAAATTACCGTCGCTGGATTAATTTAATTTAATTAAATTTTTATTTCAGCGACGGAATATTCCGCCGGTGAAAATAAAAATTAATTAAATTAAATTATCTCAGCGATGGAAATTTTCGCCGCTGAATTAATTCATTTTAATTAAATTTTTATTTTACCGGCGGAATATTCCGTCGCTGATATAAAATTTAATTAAAATGAATTAATTCAGCGGCGGAAATTTCCGTCGCTAATATCAAAAGATCACCGACGGAATTAATTCCGTCGGTAAAATCAAAGGTTTACCGGCGGAATTTGGTCCGTCGGACCACTGCGGCGGGATGATAGCGGCGGACCACCGACGGAATTTTTCCGTCGGTGTTGAAATTTAGCGACGGAATTTTGACTTTTGCGGCGGAAATTTCCGCCGCTAAAACATGTTTTTCTGGTAGTGCATCTGAGCGTCGTTGATGGCCATGGCCTCAGTGACCAGTTTGGACTTGGCAGCCAGGATCTCCTGCCTCTTCAGGATCTGCTCGGAGGAGAGGGGAGTATTTAGGAAGGTGGTGGCCTTTATAGGAGCTTTGGGAGTTTTTGGGTTTTCGTCTAGGAGGGCTTGGGCCTTTTCGGCTCGGGCTTCCTCGGACAACCTCCTCAGAGCCTTTTGAGCGGGAGAGAGGTTGTTTAGGCTTTCAGCACGTTCCCCCATTCTGTTAAAAACGGAGGTTCTTGGCTTGTCCTTGTTGACTTGGGAAGGGGTAGCCTGGTCATCCTCCTGGAGGGTCAAATGACCGGTGTTTTCCAAAATCCTAGACATATTTGAAAATATGACTGGAAAAGAAAGGCTTTTTGACAGTCAGCTGTTTAGAACACGATGGGTGTCTGAAAACAAAGAATTTTTACGAGAAACAAATGACGCTTCCCGGCAATGGAACCACTGATGACGCCAGGCAAAACAGGGTCAGAGCGGTTCAAGGATATATGGCAGGATATATTTTGGTGGTTGATGTACCTAGAACACAACACAAATAAAGCAACGTTAAGGTCAAAGTTGGATGTTAATCCAACTCAGGCCCTCGGGTGTGAGAGTAAGAACACTGAGGTTTATGAGGCTTGGAATACCTTGAATGTGTGTGAGTATTTAGGGTTTGAGAGTAATATGGCTTACAGTCTATATTTGGAACTTACCTTGTCCAAGGGGACAAAGGTCTTCTATTTATAGGCAATGAGGAGTTGCCCGCTGACGTAAGCCATGAGGTCAGCCCTAAAGGGCACTTTGGTATATGACCGCATACACGTGTCCGCATCTGATTGGATCTGTCAGGGAAGGAAGATTCACTGTCAGAGGGGATGTCGTTGATGTGGACAGGAGCCGTGTATTCGGCGCGGCGCATTAATGGCAATAGTAGGCGCCTGTCTGAGCCGCATTGAATGCGATGGGAGTGAGCCGGCAACTTACATGTCAGAGCCAGTAAGCTAACGTGCTCACTAAGCCTTGGTATTTAACTGGGAGGCAGGTGAGATTACCGAAAGTCATTTATGAGCCCGCGGTCAATATCTTGGGCGCGGTCAACCATGTTGACGCGGGCACGGATAGAGCGGTCACTATGCTGACGCGGGCACGGATAGAGCGATCACACTGTCCGCGGTCACCTTCCTGGCTCTTGGCCGGGTGCGGTTGTTGGGTATGCATATTTTAACCCTCCTATTTTGTATTAGATTTGATTGATACCATAACCTCCTATTTATTTTAAGGACTTTAGGACCCTATGTAATGAAGCTTAGACTTCAATTTTTTAGCTGAGTCCATTTTATAGAATAGGTTAAAATTAGGCTTGAAGACTGGCTCAAGAATCATTGGACCTAAGGATTGCAGTTCTGAGGTTTCAAAACCGCCTATCAAGGAACCGCTTGGCAGAACCGCTTGTAGCCTAACTGCCTTGTAATCCCCTATTTTTGAAACCGCCTGTATCCCAAAAGTGCAAACCGCACTCTTGGAAATCCTTCTTCTGGTGGAACCGCTTTCATGTCAAACCGCCTTTCTCCAGAACCGCTCCAATGATTGGCTACTTGAAGTGAACCTCTTTTGACCGTTGGAATCCACGTCAGCAATATCAAAAGTCAACTACCATATCTTGTCACGTGACTACTTTTCAGACAAGATCTGTAAGGATCTTGAAAAGGTGACAGATGTCCTAACCACCTTGATTGCGGGCGAGGTCCGATCGCCTTTACCTGCATCAACAGTTCCAAAGGACAAAAGTGGTTGTTGTGGACCAATGGGATTGTATCAAGGACTGTCCTTACAACAGCTGTATCCAACGGCTAGTTTCTTGATGCTTGGGTATAAATACCCCTAATCTTCACCATTTGAAGATAGCTTGAATCTTGAGAAATTGTTGTGTTCATGAGAAGTTGAAGCTCTGCCCAGAAATTCTTAGTCCTTTGAATCTTCATCTTCATACTTCAAGAAATATTCCCCAGCCCAGAAATCAAGCCTCAACACATTCAAGAATCATTGAGCTCTACATCTCACAGATTTAAAGAGCCTTGATCTTGAACACACACACACCTC